>JAURVB010013431.1:0-240078 GCA_033002965.1 Piper betle | reverse complement strand
ATATATATGGTCTAATATCTGTGGAAGTGTGTCATCCGATTAAATAAAAGGTTTATTTTCTGGTACTGGGCCTGCATGTTTGGTTTTGATAATTATGTTGTAAGCAGAAGTTTGAATGAAATAAGCAAGAATTTGGCCGATGTTCTAAATTGAGCTATCTATTGGATGTCGTGAATAATTCTCAGATTTTTCATAATTCAAATAAACACTAGGTGTGAACCCGCTGGCGCAGGGCACTTTTTAAATATACTGATCAATTTTTTCTATTCTTTTTGTATCATAAATTTTAAATAAGTCACAAAGGAATCTACTATATTTTTTATCATTTTCTTAAAAAATATAAATTTATTATACAAATTCATGTTGAAATTAGAATCATTTTTTTAATATTTGAATAAAACTCTAATCTAAATTTGCAAACCAAACTAAAAGTTTGAATACATTTAAATTATTAAATTTCAGTTCAATGAACAATTAAAAAAATCTACATTGGAGGTATTTTATTATATAGACATCATGTACCCTATATTATTCATAGTCCATGCATGATCTAAATATAAGGAACTCCAAAAAAGATGTGTCTTAAAAATTAATTTTAAAATTAGAATCAAAATTTTATAATATTTGATAAAATACAATTTAAATTTTCCTAGATTTAAATAATTTAATTCCCATTTTAAAAATCATAAAAACAAAAATTAAAAACATTTTGGAAAAGGAAAACAACTTTAATTTGCAATCCAAATAAAACAAATGCATTTAGATAATTGAATTCTGTTCTAAAAAAACAGGTCAAACTAAAATAAAAATTTTTAAATCATTTAAAAACACAATATATCATATATTATACATAGTCCATGATCTAAATCAACAAAAACATTCATAAAAATAATTATTCAAAATTTTCAATTTAAAATTAAAATTAAAAATTATCAATATTTGATGATCTAATTCGAAATTTTAATCCAAATTAAATAAAATTTAATAGTCAAATTAAACTTTTAAAAACAATTCAAAAATATACTTCTAAAAATAGTTCAAAAACACTATTTAACGGAGATTATGCAAAGTTCATGATTCAACTATAATAAATATCATTCATAAAACATAAATTCTATTAAAAAATTCAATTCGAAATCAAAATATGAATTCTCTACTCCTTGAAATAAATATTCAAAATTTCAGTCATGACTAAAAAATTAGATAAATTTTAAAAACTAAATTCTAAATAAAAGTATTATTTAAAAACATTATAAGCAGCATGCACTGAGATTTTGCATTGTCCAACATCACTAGGATTACAAACCCCTCCGCCCACTTAAACAAACCTCTTTACTAATTAGAATAATTAACTAGCCGCTCAATGTGATCAATTCTGCATGGCCAACACTAATCTAGGAACCACAAACAATATCTATACAGGTTCCACACCAACACAATAGGTTGGGAAAAAGAAGTGAACAAGGACAAACAATAGAGATAACTCTCTCATTCTCCACTGCATTTTAAATCATATCTTCTCCCAGAAAGGCTTTTGAATGTTCCGGGGACAACGGCCATAAAGGCTCCAGCCCGCACCGTCTCAAACTTACAAAGAGGCGAAGAAGCAGCTGCTAATTCTAATTTAACAATTCTCAACTCGACATTACGTTTTGAATACACAATTCAAAGTCCGGAGTTCGAAGTGTTCAGAAAAATATACTTAAGAAGGTTCCAGGAATCAAGGGATTGGTCATGTGACTACAACCATGGGATTCGAGCACCATCGAAACTTCTAGCTCAATTTTAATCAGTCCAACTGCAGGCTTAGGATGGAAAATGAAATGGGTATCCACCATTTGATGATCTAGTTAATTTGCCAGAGCAAGGCCAGCGTCTCAGATCTCTTCTCGATCGTAAAAGCTCCCTTCACTCTCACCGACAGGCTAACTCTTGAGCGAGCAGTTGTCGCTGGTCGTCGACATGGTGTTTCAACCTGCTAATGCAGTTTCATGTCTGTGTGTACTCTTGCTTCTACTGAACTCTTATGATCGGCCATGCTCTGCTGCAATGGCAGAGCCTCCTTCCTTTCGGCAGAGAGCGGCGTCTCTCAACTTGGCACCCGTTGCTGCGGCTCCTACAAGCAGTACTACTACACTCGTTGCCGGCTCTGAAGGAGATCCCGATCAGTTGATTGGGGATGAGAAAAGGTTGGTTCATACAGGCCCGAATCCTCTTCACAACAAGTGATCATCTAGCATATACGTTCATATTCTTTTTACTTACTTTTGCTTTATCTAGCAGATATTTTTTCTCTTGCGTTTCCTTCTCTTCCTCAGTGCCTTAGTGTATTAGTTAGGCTCTACAGAAAGTCTATCAACCATGTAACTTCATTACTTGAATCAGTCAATCAATAGTTGCTGTCTATCTTGGTGGTGAATAGAAGAGATATATGCATACCATTTTCAGCTGTTAAGATTTCCTTCTGCTCAATGTCTTATGCGAAACAAAAATTTTGAAGAAGGAAATTAAATGGCATGCGGAAAATTCATATCAGATGAGCAAGACAGAAAATTACCAAGTCCTATCTTACAACTTCTATGATTGTAGTCTTTAATTACACATTAGTTTGAGGCCCAAACTAAAGATGTGAATGTCTGAATGACTTCTTCCCATGGTGTAGTTGCCGCTGTTCTTACTCTTGACTGTGATTAATTGCTTGACCTTAAACTTTGTCTGACGTCGATGGGTTTTTGTGTCAATGGGAAAAAAATGGCATTGGCTTTTGGGATCTTCGGGCCAAGTTTCATAGCCTCCGGTTTTGGCCCTTTGCTTCATATATGACCTGTTGGCGTTGAAAACAAGAGATATATAAATAGAGAAGTGGCACGATTCTTTGAATAGCTGCGCCAGCTCCATCCAATGGCCTTAATTGCTCCATCGCCTTTCTAACTTCAAAGCCTGCTCATGGCAAAGACTTAATTGCTCCATGGCCTACCATGCACGCTTTCTCACGCAGAACACTAATATTTTTCACTGCAAAATTAATGACTATGTGTGTATATATATATATATAACGCATTCACGTCCACGACACTATGATATGCATATTTAATGAGTTCTAGATTGATAGCATATTAGACTCATTCTGAACTGCGTATCATTAACTAAATGCTATTAAACTCGTTCTGAACTACGTACCACTGACTAAATGCTTGTAAGTTTGGAAATTGGAATGTGGACTTTCCTATATTGCAAATTAGTCACAAGCTAGAGAAAACTCGCTTAATCGTTTATTTAATTACTGTGACAGTTCTTTCTGACGCTTTTAACTATGTTTAAAAGGACCCAATAGATTCCTCCGCCATGTTATCTAGACCTATAAGTGTGATGAGCTATTTATATTTGAGTGGTTGACTTATAATTAATAATCTGAATAGAGTTGTCTTGTTCAATTAGTATATCTCACTGTAGCCACATCAATTATTAGTAGTTTTAGCTAGGTTAATGAGCTGATCATACTTGTTGTTAGTCATTTCCGTCAAATTGAGTTGTTTTCATGTCTTGAGCATCAGATTGCCCACGTATTTCGTGCTCTATTTTCTGCTTAAGTAAGGCTTGACCCAATCATTCTGAAGCATCGTAATATAATTCATTCATTCGTTAGTCAAAAATTTTAAACATCTATAGATAAATGCTTGTATGTCATCGCTTCATTGTCTTTTGCAGCGTTTTATTTGTAAGGTCAAACATATTTAGGACTCTAAAACAATGTATTGCATACAAACTAATGTCATTTACAGAACTTGGGTTTTTGCCTTAGAAGATGAGAGACCATTGAATGGCATAAAGTCAGTCGATAATTATATGAAGTTATAAGGAGCTTTCTTTTTGGTTGATGACGTTTAGGCCCTAGGGATACTAGTTTACGGAAACATATGAAGAAACATAAATGTGCACAGGAAAACATGCAGGACAAGGAGTTGAAGGAGGAGGTAATTAAAGTGGCCCAAAAGTTCTTCCTTTTGAAAATGGTGAACACTAAAGCTAATTTGTTTTGCTGTAGCCTGTATAGATACGTTTGATTACGAAGGGTAAACATGCATGTTCACCCACATTCATCTTGGAAATAAATATATGACATTGTTAATATGGTAACCTTATAAGCATAGTAGATCACTGATGTATCTCCTTATTTACTGCCCATACTTACTCGACCTCGCCAATTACTATATTCATTTAATTAAAAGACAGTTCAAAGTACTATAGACCATAGCTTTTGACATAGAATTTTTTCTCTGTTAATGGATCTATACATCGCATTCAACAGCATAATATAGTTTTAAGGGGGAAAAATAATTAACTTTAATAAATAGAAGAGGACTAAAAGTAATGTAGAACACCTAACAATTAAAATACAACAAAATAAAAATAAAACGAACATAAAAGTCAATCACACAGAGGGCGACACTTATGCATGCCTACTTTTATATAAGCTTAATTAAGTACTAAGTAATCTCATAAATGGTTACAAACTGTAACTTCTTGTAGTGCCACTGCCACCTCCTGGCATCAATTTTGTCATGTTAAAAACAAGAGAGCAGCTTTTGGAAGACGAAGCATAGCATCAGAAACAATAAATAAATAAATAAATAAATAAATAAATATATATATATATATATATATATAATATGCTACTGCAATGCATTACCGCCGTTTTACAGCGCATTACAGTGCACGGCCCATGGGCCGTTGGATGTGCCTCAAGTCTACAGCCCATCTGCCGACCCGCCTAACCCGTTCGACTTCACCCGCACGCTCCAACCTGTCGCCCGCCCAACCCCGCCTGCCACCCTACGACCGACCCCTACCGTGGCTCCCCCAGACAGCGTCGCCTGGCCCGACCCCGCCTGTGGCCCTGCGCCCGGCCCCCCACCAATGACCACACCAACTCCCACCCAACCCCGCCGCGGCCCACCCGCCCCCACCACCCCCAACCCCACCCCCGGCCGTGTGCTCCCCAAGCCGCCCGCCCTCTAACACAGCCGCCGTTGGCGACATAGAGTGACATAAACCTTATAAATGCGTTGGCGAGAAAAAATGATAGCACATTTGTTTCCATGTATAAAGATACACATGCATAATGTTAGAGCAAATAATCTCTTTAGAAGTATCCCAAAGGAATTTCATGCATGCATATGGCAATATGTACAGTTCATGCATATAACTAGGATACAAATAATGGGATAACTCATATTTATTGTGAACATATACGTACATGTATGCAACGCAATGGTAGCATCTACATAAGCGAAAATTTAGAAATCTGCAACGCTGTCAAATTCGACGATGGTAGAATAGTCAACCGTTGGACCCGATTTTTCGACCCCCGTTCAGAAAGCCCATTTAGAGATGTATATGTGTGTTCCATTTCCGGACCCTACATCGTCGATGTGAGCGTAATGCATATTTTCATAGTTAGATCACACACTGGAAACAAGGAAGAACATGAAAATTTTTTGATTAATAGAAATTGGAAGAACATCAAGATATTAATGCTCAACCAACTTATAAAATCTCCCCCAAAAAAACACCACATGGAAGTCAAGCCATGTTGTAATCGCCCGCTTCCCATGCCCCCTTCGTTTCCTTCGTCACTTCTCACCTCTTCCATAGCCCCTCGCCGTTTTACCCAAGGTTTTACATAAAACTACTATGATCCGTCGTTTTAACTGCCTCTGAATAAATAACTTGTAGATGGGGATTATTTAATCTTAGTCAGGAATTTGTATCCTACAGTCACAACATGGCAGCTAATGATTTGAGATCTTATTGTCATATTATTATTTGGGTGGTTTCTGTTTTGGTGTCTTGCTGGTCTTGTCAACACCATGCAGTTCACTCTACAGGCATCTCAGACTTCAAGATTTTGAACAGGAGAGTTTTACTCGAGTGCCCAGATCCAACAATCAATACTTGCAAATCAATATAAGCTCCACTTCTGGGACTCTCTCGGACGAGGAGTATGTCACGGTAAATGTTCGGCATGATATCACCTTCTTAAACCTACCTTATCTTCTTGTCTCAGCTAGGTTAAAATTGGAAGGTCGATTTTTTACTTTATCGGCGCTTATTATGATCAGATATGAACATTTTCGAAGAATATAGCAAAATCGGAACCATCTACGTCGCAAAGTATTTGTTATTAATGGAGTCTAGTTTGCTTCCGCATGCATGAAGAAATTAATGAGATGGATAACTTTATTGAAATACTAATTTATACAGCTCCTAATTTGGTTCATTTTATTTCGACTGCAGCATTTCTGTTTGCCCTCAAAACACAGTTCAATACAAGCAAACAGGCGACTTCAGTGATCATCTTTGCACTCTATCCATCTTCAATGAAATCAAAACAAGATCTAAAATCAACCTATACAAACAAAATTACCCATTAATCCACCATTGGAACGGCTACAATATCTGAAAAATGACCCAGGATACTTGGATTGCGAACGCCAGCAGTGCCAAAAGTACGTTAGCGGACAGTGTGTGCTGACTACATGCGGCGGATCGGTTACATTTCATCTCATCAACATCAGGACCGATGTCGAATTTGTGTTCTTCGGTGCAGGTTTCACCACCCCTGCATCTTGAAACGATCCGATCCCATCAGCTTTGCAAACCTGCAAATGCCTTTGTATGCCCACCTCTCCAGCGTAGATTCCACCGCTACATCGGTATGTGCCGTCTCAGATTCCATCATGTATATAATTGTTAATTGGAATGCTTTATAACTACATATATGGGCGTTAACACTAACCTACCTCTTCTCGCTCCCACTAACTTTGTTTGGCAGATGAGACTGAAGTGGGTTAGCGGAGACAATGCACCCCAGCAGGTGCAGTATGGGGATGGAAGCTCATAGACATCGCAGGTTTCAACCTTCACGAGAGACGATATGCGTAGTGAGTTTTTTTCCTTGTTTTTCTTCATTGGCTATTGAACTTGATTTGCTTGTAATCATGGTATCGGCAATGGATATCTTTAGGTGGAACATTGCCAAGCCCAGCCAAGGATTTTGGATGGCATGATCCAGGGTACATTCACTCGGCCGTCATGACTGACCTCCTACCATCGACTACATACTCCTACAAATATGGAAGGCAAGATTTCTACAATTTGATGTTTTTATCCAATCATGGCTAGAATAGATTAACCCAGATGACATTGTCGCAACAAGTGTTCAAAATGGTACGCTTGCAGTGCATAGAGGGTCTAATGTCCTGGCTCAAGAATTTACATTTGTCATTGAACTAAACTCTAAACTAAAACAAAACTTACATTGCGCCTCTATTCCTTACCGATCCCAAAATTATGGCTTATCGGTTCCATCCTTTGTGTTTGGTCAGTGGCAGCTATATCCACCTGCAGTTACTAGTTCATAGTAACATTATCTTTCTATGTATGGGTATTACATAATAATATTCCTCTGTTAAATATATTTACAGCGATTCCGGTGGATGGAGTGATGAAATCCAGTTTAAGACTCCAGCAGCTGGAACAGATGAGCTTCATTTCCTAGTATAAGGCGACATGGGTAAGGCTCCTAGAGATCCATCTGCCGAACACTATATCCAGGTATTTTGTCTTTACTTGATGCCATCCGTCCTCTTATTAATAGATCGCATTAGGTTCCCCTCTGGAGCTCATATTGCCCTTTTTACTTGAATGGGACCATGCAGCGGGGGTCAATATCGGTGAAAGATGCTATGGCCCATGGTTGCATGAATCGGAATCGGAATCGGAATCGGTTTTCCATGGAATCGGAATCGGAATCGGAATCGGTCTGAATCGGCCAAGAATCGGTTCAGTTGAATCGGTCCAAATTAATTTAATCGGTCATATATAATAATTTGACAATTTACAATATAAATATATTAAAATTGGGTATTGATGTTATTTTGATATTATTCTGTGTATTATAGTTTATGATATTTTTTAAATATTTTTTAAGATTTTTTTAAATTATTTAGAATTAATTATTATTTTTGACTCGGGTTAGACTCGAGTCAACTTTTAATTACGAGAATGCCACCCTCCCCTCTCTACCCCGCCGCCGCCGGCGGCCCGGTCGGCGGCGAGCCTCGCGGCGGCGATGTCGGAGGATGTCGGCAGCCCGGTCGGACGAACCGTCGGCCGGCGGAATCGCGGCGGAAGCGTCGGACGGCGGAAGGTGAGTTCGGAACGGGCGCAGCGTCGGACGGCGGTGGGGTGGTCGGAAGGTCGGGCGGAGCGTCGGACGGCCGAATCGCGGCGGAATCGCGGCGGAATGGCGCGGCGGAAATCGGGCGGAAGCGCGGCGGAAGCGTCGGACGGCGGAAGCCGAGTTCGGGCGGCGGTCGCAGCGTCTGCGGCGGAATCGCGGCGGAGGGCGGAGCTGAGGTCGGAATCGGGCGGCGGTGGCGTGGTCGGACAGAGCTGAGGTCGGACGGCGGAAGCGCGGCGGAGGGCGACGGAGTGAACGCGGCGGCGGAATCGGGGGAGAGGGTGTGATTTAGGTTTTTAAATCCAAATTACCATTTTGCCCATGCTTAAATAATTTAATAAAAATTATACCTAGGGTATTTTGGTAATTTTACAATAAAACCGATTCCGATTTAAATCGGCCGATTCCGATTCCGAGTTAAATCGGTCGGAATCGGCCGAAACTCGCCGATTCAAGGCCCGATTCGGGGCCGACCGAGTCGGCCCCGAAATCGGATCGGCGCAACGCCGATCCGATTTAAATCGGCCGATTCCGCACGGAATCGGCCGATTCGTGCATCACTGCTATGGCCAAAGAAGTTGAATCGGGCAACGTCGTCTCAATTTTCCACATCGGGGACATTAGCTACGCCACTGGCTTCTTGGTGGAGTGGGATTACTTTCTTCACCTCATCTCGCGTCCCTACATGACGGCAATAGGCAACCATGAAAGGTGGCAGTACTCTTAATGCGGGTATTTCTCACAGTTCAAAGAAGCCGAGAACTAGATGAGCATTCTAATACGTTTAACAACAAATCAAACAGACTATGAGGGCTCCGGGTTCGTGTATAAAACACCCGACTCCGGTGGAGAATGCGGTGTTGTCTATGAAACTTATTTCCCAATGCCAACACCAGACAAGCAAGGACAAGCCATGGTATTCAATAGAGCAAGCATCGGTGCATCTTGCGGTTATATCTACAGAATATGACTGGTCAGAGGGTTCCGAACAGGTAACATGATAAGCTTCTCACTTCTCAGCATGATTTACGATTTCCTAAGTGCTTCAATATTCAATTCTACTTGCTCATTGTCGTATATGAATACTACAGTATCAGTGGATGAAAAGTGACCTTCAATTTGTGGATCGGGGAAGAACACCTTGGCTGGTATTTACCGGGTAACATTCCTGATCCAAACCGTCTCCCATTAGACCATAGATGCACTTAACCATGTTATAGATGACCAAAGAAGGTTGTTGAATGCGACTCTTGCTGCAGTCATCAACCCATGTATACATCAGTTGGTAAAAGCTTCCTCCCTCCTGTAGACAAACATTTCGTTGCTGCTGTTGAGCCCCTGCTGTTGGACAACAAGGTATATAACAAAGTAGTTGGCTCAAGTAGGACATTAAGGTTTCACGTCGGGATTCACATTTAAACCTTTGATGCACAAGCTGATAATCAATCTAACTGCCCCGTTGTAAACTGTTTCTCTTCT
This sequence comes from Piper betle, assembly GCA_033002965.1. Classification (NCBI taxonomy): domain Eukaryota; kingdom Viridiplantae; phylum Streptophyta; class Magnoliopsida; order Piperales; family Piperaceae; genus Piper; species Piper betle. Next base: position 230,354 of record JAURVB010013431.1, on the reverse strand, counting down.
GATCGTTCAGGTGAACCTGGTTCTTTTTGGGCATGTTCACAACTATGAAAGAACATGTGCAGTGTACCAAAACGAATGCAAGTCGATGCCAATAAAGGATCAAGATGGAATTGACACTCCCAGTCAAAGCAATTACAGTGCTCCAGTTCATATCATCGTTGGAATGGCAGGCTTCAACTTGGATGGTTTTTCAGATAGTGTAAGATTATCGTGTACTCATTCCCTTCCAAAAATAATTTACTACATAACAGCAGCATTTATGTTTGACAACTGAGTGCACATAAAAACCTTTCTCTGCAGCCGGATAGCTGGAGCTTGTTGAGAGTTTCACAGTATGGATACACGAGAGTGCACGCAACAAGTGACAAAAAGAACTTGAGGTCAGTTATTTAGCATTGTAGGCTATGTCTCATACAACAGAGATTTAGTCTGTTCAAAGTGAAATGGTTTGAACACCCATTTAACCATTTATTTAAGTTCTTTTAACTTTGCTTTCCCTTGTTCATATGAAGTTCATCAACTCCAAAACAAAACAGTTCAAGACCAATTCCGTATCACCAAATACCTACTGGAACCATTAGATATAGAAATTGTTGCAAAGAATCCAAGAATGAAAGCTGTTATTTCACCTGGCACGGGCGTGTGGTAAGAGGGGCGATCATCAATTAGCTCAACTAAGTCAGCCCTTTGGCATTCCCTGACGTCATTGTTGCCTCTTGTAAATTACTTGTGCGATAAGCTTCTATGAGAAAATTGCAGACCATTAGCTTTGGAAATTTATCAATATGACGGTGATAAGGTCTGTTTTCCAATGTATACTATTTAAATTCTACTCTGCCTACAAAAATTTTAAACAATGCAAAAAGGATAACTAACCTGTTTGAAAATGTTGGGCGGGCAAGGTATTAAAATTTCAGCATTTTACAGTAACAAAATCTGTGGCTTCATACTTGCTCATTTAACATCCTCTCATCCAGCCATTTAGTATGACAAATTGACAAGAGCAAGCTCGCAAGTTTTTGTCATTTTACAATAAACCTTATCGGAAGGGTCCAAATAAAATTTTTCCTAAACCACGGAAGGAGTCAACCCTTTTCACTGACAGCGCAACAGTTTCCTCAACAAGATCATTAAAGCTCTAATCAGTGCGCATCCTTATTTCTGAAGAGAGGCGGGGAACTACAACAGGTCCACCACGGACCTTGTCAAGAGCATAGCTTATCCGTAGAGGCCTCCCTAACAATGCCTACAAAAAATAGGAGGTAACAACAATACACTTCTTCGCAAAAAGATTCGTCCTTCAGAAAGTAAGCAAGAAAGCCAAACCTTTCCATCCATGGCTTCTTTTGCACACCGAGCATCAACATCCTTGGAAAAATTTATGAATCCAAAACCTCTAGATCTCCCTGTATCTCGGTCATATATTATTCTCACTGTCCAAGGATGGCATCCATAAATTTTCAGCAAAATATTTGCAGCATAAGTGAAAGAAAGGTTAGAATTTTTAAGTAGCAAACACTACCATGTATGTTTTCACTCTAGCTAGTATTTATTAATATCATGCATGGGTCCTCTTCATACGACACTTACTCTCAGCTATCTACACTAGCCCAAGTTCACTGCTCAACCAAATGCATGCCACTTTGAATGGTGTTAGAAGTGGGAGTCAAGATCATCCATTACTTGTAAAACAGTAAAGTAGCATGGATTCAAGCTAACTGAAAACAACCATCATAAATGTATCTACATAATTGGTGGTTTTGCATAGGCATGAGCCAAAACATCATTACCAGAACATGGCCATGTACTCTATAGGTAATTATATGGTAGAAATGCATAGAATAACATGAAGAAATCTGCACTTACCCTCAGTTACTTCTCCAAAGGATGAAAATGCATCCTTCAAAGATTTCTCATCAACACTCCAGGAAAGACCTTTTTTACAGCAGAAACAAGAAAAAAATAAATGGAAGGTCAGTAAAAGACCACCAGAAGACATGAACAGAATGGAACATGAGAGAACAGGAGAAGATAAGGAGATAGAAATAGATCACATAAATACCTCCGACAAAAAGTCTTGGAGAAAAAGGAGAAAAGGGTGGAGTGCAGTACCCACGCAACCAAGCAGCAGAACAGAGTAAGCGCCCACTAGTCAGCATATTAAAATTCGGCCCACCCAGACAAGCTGCAGCAGCCAAAACCTGAAAAGAAAGGAGGTAAAATGTTAATTCAATTAACAAGGATACCCTCAAAATATGGGACAACATAGACTAACTTTTGGTACACAAAGTGGAACATTGAATTTGGCCAAACAAAATATCACCATAAGGTTAGCTGATGTGTGATGGACATGCTAGACAAGTAATCATACTCATAAAGGCTGACATCATATTGGCATTGCAATAGCAGAGTATAGCAGACATAGCACATTTTGTACCAAACATAGGGTTAAAAAAAGATGGGTAGTAATTAATGTTGGAAAATACGAAGGTGAAAATAACATTCTTCAATATTATAATCTTTGGGCTGGTTTTTGAGTAGTTTTAAGGCAATCCTGAACAGCAATAAATCGAAAGAGAATTGACAACACGACTGAGTTGCAGTTTCAAGAACGCTTCTAACCAAAGGCTTTTATGGCATCTAAAAGTCTTAAGTTCGGCATTGTCCATTAAGAATAAAAAATATGGCTTTCACTTTGGATGCATCGTCTCAAATTGATGTAATAAAAATTCTCGCGGCACACTTGTATAGGTGTGGAGATGACATTCAAGTTAATCTCTTAAACATTGGCTCCAATTTCCTATTCTCACAAACTGATCCTTAGAAGAACCGGAACAAAAGAAAATTCACAACAAAAACCAACATTTCAGCAAACGAAAAAAAATAAAGCCAAAAAGAGCAAACTTTGACTTCGTTACAATGCAGTAAGCATTGGCCCTGCATATATCAGCATTCGGTGCAGTTACTAAATTAGCAACTCATTGTAAATGCATCGTACATACATACCAATTAAAAAAGATATCAGAACATAAATAAGGTATTTTTACATTTTTTTCCTCCCCACAGACAAGCATCAATTTGGCCCATAATATTGTCATACCACATAGTAATTATAACCACCATTATATCAAAAACTTCAACAATTGAACGTCAAAGACTTTAACTTTGAGATATTCAAGTAAGAAATCAGAGCCTCCGACATAAATATAACACAAGAATCAAATGCATATCCTTCAAATCGGGAAGGATTCAAGGGACTGTGAGGTCAAATACTCCGTGAGGTCACCCACGGCATCCTTGGGCAGCGGATGCGTACCTTCGGCGTCGGCCGCGATAGCGTCGACGAAGAAGACGATCGGGCGATGGTCGCCCGGAGAGGGGGGCGCGACAACACCTCCGGGGAGGGGACGGCCGCGGCACAGCGAGTCGAGTTTTAGTGGTTGCTCGTTACTCTTCCCGACTCTTCCGGTTTCGGAACGCACTACGATTCGATTCGGGTTGATCTCCAACCAACATAAAATCTACCTGCTTAGTTATTAATATATTTGTGAGAAAAATTAAGGTAAACTATACTTAGTATATAGTTTTTTATTTATGAGTTATATATATATTTAATTTAAACTTTTTTATAAAATTTATATCCATGAAAAGTAGGAAAATTGAAACTTGAACTGAATTTCAAGTGTAGCTGTATCAAGTTCTACATTTAACAAATTTCCTTCCTGGAGAGAATTATATAATTTTTATTTCCTTGTAGTTGGAAATTGTAACTTGGACCTAACAAGTTGGCTGTGTATTTAAATTAGTATATTCCCAATTCTTTTACTTTCTTTAGAAAAAACTAGGGAGTGTTTTTCATTTTGTTAATCCGGGCAGTCCCATCTCAGTTATGATGTTTTATAAGAAGATCTCAGTGATTTGAGTTAATTATTTTCGTCACATATAATATAGAATTCTAATGATAAGTGTGGTACATGGGCCATGGAAGAAGATGGGCCTGCGTGCTAACCAATCTGGTCATGGGCTTAAAATAAAGTCCAACAAAAGAAGGAAAAGAGAAGCGAAGGGAAGCGGCGGCACCATTTTGGAGCGGCGGAGCAGCGGCGCGCCTCCCTACAATCCCCTCCTCCGACTCCTCCAAGGGTTTCGCTTTTTCTCTCGCCGGCCGCCATGGCTCTCCGAAGCGCTCTCCTCAAGCGTTTGAGGATCGACGCGTCTTACGGCGCTTCCTCACGAGGAAGGCTTTTGCCTCTCTCCTTCAACGCCTTGGCCCGCCGGCTCTTCTCCGACGATGTGAAGGGCTCCTTCCTCGACAAGTCTGAGGTTACCGATCGTGTTGTCAGTGTTGTCAAGAACTTCCAGAAGGTCGACCCTTGTAAGGTATGTGACTCCCATTTTCTTTTCCTCTCTTTTTGTTGTTTTTAAGCTTGTTAACTGCGTCGTGGTGGAAAGTGTGAATGTGTTATGAATCTTGGAAATAAGAAAATTTGGGCCTTATTCAAAATGGCTAGCTAGCAAAGTAGGCAACTCAAGTTTTGGTATTTATCAAGGTCACAACTCATAACCATGTTTGACGTGAATTAATATCAACACTTCCTCATATCCATGTTTGACGTGTTTTTAAGCTTGTTAACTGCGTCGTGGGTGGAAAGTGTGAATGTGTTATGAATCTTGGAAATAAGAAAATGGCTAGGCCTTATGTCAGCAACTCGAGTCTAGCTAGCTATCAGGTTGCAACTCATATCTATGTTTGACGTGGATTAATATCAAATGGTCAATGCAAGCAGACCTACTTGGAGTTGTAGTTGTTTTTTGTGTGTATAAATTTGTATTGTGTTACTAGTGTATGTCGGTATGAGCTATGTGTTTGGTTGATGAATTAAACGTTTTGACAGGATTTGCCAATGGTTTTAGCTTAGCATATTCATTATGCTTCTGATGAAAGCATGGATTTTTTTTGTGCTAAGAATAGGAATGTTCTGTTGCAAGCCTATGGTATGAGACATGGTTTGTGATGTTCCTGATTTTAGTCCCATGTCAGGACTGAGATTGGATGGTTACTACTATTTGAGGTGGTTGTAAGTTTACTAAAATGGCTAGTTATTTTGGTATGCATCCAAAGCCCATAACATGTGGCATTAGAGCCAACCGATGCTTCACTTGCCACCTCTTGGGAAGTAGCAACCTAGGAAAAGGTTACTTAGGCGAGATGTACCTAGGGCCCGAGAAAAGTCCCAAGGATTGGAGTGGGAGCTGCCTAAAGTAGGATCCGCATAGAGTGAGAGATGGTGAAGCGGAGTAAGCCTATACGTATGGGACATGTGTTTGTGATGTTCCCAGTCTTAGTCCCACTTCGGGATTGGGATTGGGTGGTGACTATAGATGGGTTGTAAGTTTACTAAAATGGCTAATCATTTTGATATGCACCCAAGGCCTATAGCATGTTCTATGTGATTTGGATGGGAAAGATTTGGAAGTGAAGCTAAAGGTGATGGTATATTGAACTTCATTTGGTTTGTTGTGTTGTATCCTCAACTTGGTTGCATTTTTTTATTATGAGCTTCTAATAGGTCAAACTAATAATTATTAAGTAAATTATGGTACTAAAAACATGTTATTGATAGTTTCAAATGGTTCTAGGCTTTTAGCTTTGTCAACTCTGTAAGCCAACCGAACACACCACATGGGTGTAGCTTCAGCCGGCTTCATAACTCATATTTCTGTGCTCAGTCAATGGACTTTGACATCTAATGGGAGGAAATCTAGATGGGACATTAGTTTGTTGGTACGAGAGGTACAGTGTTTGGATCCTCTAATTTACATACTGCTGAAGTCATTCTCCCTCTGTACATTAGAAAGTCATATGATTTATATTGGTGGATGTAGCAATCTTGAGGAAATATGGTAGGGAAGAGTCAGTGTTGGCATATGAGTGATCTGCAGGTAGGGATAACCTTAGAAAATAATTCTGCAAGCAAATTTGGCCAATGAGGTTCAAATAATCTGTTATAGTGAAAAAATAGCATATTGATCCATTCAGTTGAACAGAAATATTTCCATTCCATTGAACAGAAATTGCATATAGAAAAATCTTGTTGATGCCCGAGGTTCATCATGATTTTGCTGTATATATTCTGAACAATGATATGTGTGAGTGTGAATATATTTACCGTCGTTTTTGGGAAATTGGTGATAGTTGTCGTGGATATTGTGAACATAAGGAAACTTTTGCTTGGCCAGATTGAATATTTTTGGTGAAATGTTGGTGAGCCAAAAAATTTCTACACCATTATATTTTGGGGTGATGGAATTTTACTAGCTCAAATATAATGTTTAAAACACTTGGTTTTCAGTGTTTCACTTTATTGAGATTGAATAGAGATTTATTGGCATGTAAAATTGCTTTAACCACACTTTGTAGGTCAAATGAGAGTGTATTTACTTACTTTAATGGCTGCAAGTTTTATTTTTGTAATAATAATTGTTTGAAATGGAATTTCAATTAGTTTTCTCTTTTGAATAAAATATTGTTAGATGAATTCAGGTGGAATAAGTTACTTTCCAAGGGACTTGTTATTCTCGAAACATGTCTTAATGGAAGATAAGTTGGATTATTACCTTGAAATTCTATAGTAATCTACTTACTTTATTTGGGTTTCAGGGATAGTTTGTATTAGATGGCGCTTTCAGTGAGGCAATCAATTCATGATTTACGTCAGTGCTTCATGCTTTAATTATTTAGTTGAATAGCTTCTTCTATTTGATGAGCATAAGGAGCTTTGTGTCACAGGTAACACCTTCAGCTCATTTCCATAATGATCTTGGACTGGACAGTTTGGATTCGGTGGAAGTTGTGATGGCACTGGAGGAAGAGTTTGGTTTTGAGATCCCGGACAATGAAGCAGACAAGATAAATTCAATCAATCTTGCGGTTGATTTCATTGCTTCTCATCCACAGGCAAAATGAAAAGCTCCAAGTGAGGGAATGTCAGTCCATAAACATGTTTTTTGAGGGCAACATTCTAGTTCTGGCTAAATGTGATCATAGAATCTACTTCCTCTATTTATTTTCTGCTAGACTGTGTCAGCTGTTGGTTTCAAGCAAATAAGAATTAGAAGATACGTTTCAACTTTCTATTTGTTTTGCCATTAAGGTTGTGGCTATGTACGGAACTGCAAGCCAAAAACATTACAAAGTAAATCTGCGAGCATATCCGCCATTTTTCCTGGATGTTGCATTCACCATTTGCCTTCAGTGCTTTTTTATTGATGGTGCGTCCTTCTCCATCGATTAGTGATCAAGACAAGGAAATTAGCAACTTGTCTTTTTTCATCTGTAGTATATGAGGTGTAACGTTAACTGTAAGAGCATATGCAAATTTGTACAGGGAAAAAGGAAAGCATCCATTTCTCTGGAGAATATATATATATATATATATATATATATATATATATATATGTTACAGAAATTGTAATTCGTTTTGTCTATAAATGGAACCTGTGTGCCCATAACGCTTTACCATCTGTCGCCATAACTGCAATTTCCGCTCACAAAGTTGTAGTCTTGTAGAAGCAAGTATCTCTCACTATGATTTGCCTTTTTTCAATCTTGATTGCTTTGGCTAATGTATGGCAATGAAAACACATCCGAGCATTCTTTGAGACTCGCAAGGGCTGATGAGCTTTTGACGATGAGATGTCTTAACATATGGCTAGCATGTCAGTGTGAGAACACGAAAAAGGATCAATATCTTCTGAATCAACCAGAAGAACTTGAGTGGAAGGACAGCCAGTTCCTTCCATTTCCCTCTGTAACTTAGTTCATGTCTCCAGGATTTTGTTCATTTCAGAATTCTTAGTCTCCTCCCGTTTCAATGACGTAATTCACTTCACCAACAGTAACTTTACTGCTTGACTTCATAATCTTTAGTCCAAGATTCATCATTTTAGTCTTCACAGACCTGACAGTATTCTACATCCCATGGGCGGTGTAAATGTTGGCCATAATAATATAGTTAGAAGCCTTATAAGGTTCTAATTCAAACAGAGCACTTGCAGCTGTTTTTCCTATCTCAACATTAGAATGAATTCTACAAGCTTTGAGCAGAGTAGCCCAGATGCACGAGTCGGGTTCATATGGCATCTTTATCAAGTAATCAAGTGCCTCTTTCAGTAAGCCCAAAGACCCCAAAGGACCGACCATGCATGTACAATGTTCTAAAGTTGGCTTGATTCCATGGTCGGCCTCCATGGAATGAAAGTATCTCCATCCATCTTCTACCAAACCTTTTTGCATACATGCTGAAAGAATGCCAGTGGAAGTGATGTGGTCAGGTTTGATACCTAAAACTTGCATTTGTTCAAAAAGGCTAGCAGAAGGCTTTTTCAGCCATTCCATGAACAGCATAACATAAAATCATGGAATTAGACACTCCCACATCTTTTTCACGTGCTTTCTTGAACACTTGTGTTGCATCTGAGATACTACAACAGTCTGTATCCATATTTACCAGGGCACAGGCAAGAGAAGCAGCACCCTTGTAATATCCGTATTTCACTATTTGGCCATGTAATTCTCTCCCTACCCTCCACTCTTCTATATTACGGCATGCTTTTAGAAGAATTAGAATTGTCGCATACCTAGGAACAAATCCCTCTTTTAGCATTTTAATATACAATTGCAATGCCATTTCTGGTTCTCCATTGTCATTGTCGCCTGCAATCAAAATATTCCAAGATACTGTATTCTTATAGTGGAGTCTCTGAAAGGTCTTGGTTGCGGAATCCATATCAAGGCCTCTCATGTACATTCTAACTAATGCACTTGAAACAATCACGTTAGAATCTAAAAGGTTTCGAATGGCATAACCATGAGTTTTCTTCCCAGCTTCCTGCAGATGTAGATCACCACAAGCTGATAAAGCGCTTGTAATGGTAAGAACATTTGATCTCATTGACGCACTTAACAATTTAGGTGTGAATTTCTGTTCTGCTGTTAACTCAGACATGGGAATCGTACTAAGCGATTGCATAAATCGAAAAAGTTTGAGACCATCATTTGCTCGGACCATGATTCTGAAATCAGTGCGCTGAAAGAGATCAGGTTAGGCTTCAATTTTGCTAGGCACATTTTACTTCCTAGCATAACCAGCGAGCTGTGTATTATAATTGATCAAATCATGTTGCATGCCCCCTAATTCCATCAAGTTGAATAACTGCACTGCCATTTCCATCTTCCCCTCATTTGCATAGGCTGCAATCATTTCGTTCCATACGGCAGAGTTTTAATTTGTTGTTTTCATAAACAACCTTTCAGCATGATCACTTTTCCCACATTCTGAGTACATAGAAATCAAAGAGCCACACACAAAGATATTATTCAGAGTATGCTGTTTAATAGCATAGGCATGAATTTCCTTCCCTGGCTTTAATCCACTTAATCCAGCACATGCCTGAAGCACCATCACAATGGTAACAGCATTAGGTTTCTCAGACAATCGCATTTCATCAAAAATTTCTAACGCATCTTAAAAGCATCCATTTTGCACACACGCCGAGAGTATTCCATTCCAAGTATTGATTCCTGGTTCTACCCCAGTTCCTCGCGTTTCGTCCAACAGCAGAATAGCCTCTTCGACTCTACCACCCTGAGCTAATCCAGATATTAAAGCATTCCAGGAAATGACATCAAGCTTCACGCCATTCACCTGCATGGAGTAAAAACTTCAAATGCTTCGTCCAAAAGACCAGCATCTGCGTAAGCGCAAAGCAGGGCAGTCCAAGATACTACATCTCTCTCGGCCATCCCTTCAAACACCCTCCTTGCAGACAACCAACAATTACAATTAGCGTACATGCCAATGAGGGAATTCCCAACAACCACATCGGATTCCAGTTCTCTTCGAATCACGTACCCATGAACCATTTTGCCCAAAAACACAGCGCCACACCCTGCACAGCAAGCTCTGAGAATGGTAGGGACTAAATACTTGTAAGGTAGAAAACCATCCTCAAGCATCAAGCCAAGCACGGCAAGAGCGTCGCCCCACAACTGAGACAGACAATAAGACCGAATCAAAGCAGCAGCATAAAGCGAGACGTTCCTCTCAGAAATCGCATCAAACAGCCTACGCGCGTCGTCTACGTAACACTCACTCCTCGCATACTGGAGGACCAACCGGAGTCATACAAACCCAATTTAACGACATGGGTGTGGGCCTCCTTGGCGTCTGCGGCGAAAATAGTGCCCAGATGAGAGTGAAGCCTCGTGTGGACGACCAAGGGGGGATGGAGCAGGCGGAGGAGCTGACCGGGCGGGGAGAGGGTGGCGTTGGAGCTGGTGGTGGCATCGCGGATCATAGGAGGGTGGCGCGGGAGTTTGAATTTTGGCGGGGATATGGTGGGAAAGTGAAGAAGCGGGGGCTCCCACGACGGCCATGGACGGGTTAGCATTGTGAGCCAGTACGAGGCCATCTACCATCCTCCATAGTTTTGGATTTAGCTCGATAAAATGTTTTTTTACAAGTTTATTCAAATTTAATTAACTTAATCATATGCTGACAAATTTTAAAAAAACTTAAGTTTAAATACTCTCATTAAAAATTTCAAGGAAATATTCTAAAAGCTGAAAAACAAAATGACTTTATTATAAGCATATATACACCAAATACGCTGGACACATAGGTGGTATATATATTATTCAGAATATTGCTCATTTTGTGACACCTTGGACTGACCAGTGTAATTTAAATTGGCAAAAGATTCATGAAAATAAATAAATGGGAGTTAAAAACTGGTGTCACAATTTTATTGGTGTTGCTAAATGAAACCACCATGTAAAGAATTAGAGAGTAAACGTGTAAATTCTTCTCGCCTTTAGACTCGCTTGTGTTTTTTCTCCCCTTAGAAGGGTATATCATGCCATGTATAGATCCGATGAGTGATGGAAATATTTTACGAAAACAAGCTGGAAATGAGCTAGGATTGTTCAACTTACGATAGTATCTTATGTATTTAATATTTGTCACGCTCCCAGCTCCATCTAGCACCAGTGGTCTAGTGGTAGAATAGTACCCTGCCACGGTACAGACCCGGGTTCGATTCCCGGCTGGTGCATAATATTTGTTATTTTGTTGCATTCACATTTTGTCGTTAATTGAAGTGTTAATGCAATGCAATGATGATAGTTTATTTCAGATGAACAAAGTATTTGCCAATGATTTTTTTATTGGGTCAAACTTTATATGATATGAAATGCTTGTTTAAGAGGGAAATGAGGAAAGCAACCGAAGCATATTCGTTTTGCATCTTACTCGAATCCTTCGAACGATCATAAGAGATTATGAGTTACGTGGTGTTTTTTTCTTCGATTAATTAATAAAATGTTTAGAATATATACAAAAATGGTTAGAAAGAAACAAAATACTGCAACATCAAGGAATACTGATCATTATAGTTAGCTGGGAATGGCAGATTCTAATTAATCCACATTGCATTGCAATTATCTTAACTCGAAGTGCATGGAGTAGTGAACTTCCTGTCAGTGTTAGATTTTGTGCAGAAGTTCATGATGTGTACAAGACAACACATTTCACTCTTCCCATCCCACACCAAGAACCTTGGTCCATGACTGAGCCCACGCATGTTCCTTCACATTAAACCGGCCGGGAATCCCTCTTGCCAGTTTTCGAGAAGAACAACCATGGACCACCCTATGAGCAGCTCTTAAAAGCCTCTCTTCTTACCACCCCCTCCAGAAAAAAAAAGATCTTTCATGCAACGTGCAAACTCCAGTTTGGTTGGCCATTTTGTTATATCCTAGCTAGTAAGCATGAATATTTATGTCCTGGATCTTATAACATGGAGACTAACTGTCAATTTTAGCTTAAGATCTTCTCTCTACACCTTGCAAATATTTTCTTTACGTAAATTACTTGCACCAAGTCAAGAGAGGGTCAAGGGCATGCAGTTGGGAATGAAGAGACACTATAGAAGGAGCGGAGACCACGCGTCCTGCCACGGCGGGGCACACAATCAGATGAATGGTAGAGCTGGTACATGAGAGTCTGTGCCCGTTGAGGAAGCAACACGTTATCTACTATCTCTCGGGTGACACACTGTCAGTACGGTCTCCATATTTACCGGCGAAGGCAGTCCTCCCCCTGTCGGTCGATCGACAGAGAGCAGAGACAGAGATGGTATAGAGGTGGGACTTGGAGGTGACGCAAGAAGTTAAGATCACGGATGTGTACGCCCAGTTCAACAGTGGTGATATCAGAGGTTGTTGGTCGACGACGACGTTGTTTCTTTAAACCCTTCGTCGTTCCTGCTTCATCTCTGCATCGCGTGTTTCGTTATCTGGGTGGATGACTGATCAGACTCCTCATCTGTCAAACCGCTGGTCTCGTCAAATCAACCAGCACGGCCGCTCTTCCCACCACCACGCCCATGTACGGTCCCATGAATTATTTTATACTTCCGCAATTGCCATGGCTCGCCATGTTTATGTTCTAAGCTGATCGATCCTTCGTCTTGGGCAGGACGATGTGCTTCGTTTAAGATGACCACTGCCCCTTTTATTTTTATTTTTTGGTGGCAATTATGATTGTCAGTTGTGTGGGTTGGATTGGAGGAGAAGAACAATTAGTTGTTTATCACCTTTGGTGTGCAGGAAGATGGCTCGTAATCTTAATCTGGATTCTAAGAAAAGGTTAACTTGCAAAATTTTATTTTTTTATGTCGTTTACAAAACTACCCTAGTTTTTTAATAATTACAAACCTTGAACCGCTGTTTTTTCCCCTTCCTCACCCACTCCCATTTTCTTATTCTTAGCAAAGCGATTTGCCGATCCTTGATGTTGTAATGCTGTTCATGACATGCACTGACTGCGTCAAATCATAAAAGTCAAAACTCGTCATTGCTGGTGGTCCGACTCACGTCGACCTGTCGTGATGTGCATGCAACGTTGCAATACATCAAGTTTTTTTCTTTTCTTCTTCCCGAACGCTACAATACAATACATCAAGTTTCTAATTATCTATTTTGGTAAAAAGAAAAGTTAGTTTCTGATTTATCAAGAAAAAGGTAGAACTCGGAAAAAGAAGAGCAGACAAGAAAGCAAATGAATTACCACTAATACATGGCAAAGGATATTGGCGTTATAGTGCACATCTCATCATGGAGGAAATGGAGGAGGAAATTAAAAATTGGTGCATGTCTGTGGAATGACTAGATTCCACAACTCCAAATGGCAATTAGTGCGTATATTTGACCTTCCCCCTCTCCACATACCGCTTTGACATGATTTCCTCCACTTCTACAAATAGAAATTTTCATTAAATTATTTTTTGTACAATATGTTATGTAATTATCTTTTTATATCCTTGATTTTATCGTGTTACAATACTTCATTATTATATAGTAAATCCAGGCATTAACGAAAACAATAAAAAGCTGGTGTCCTAATTGGAAAGCATGTAATTGTTACATATCCGGTATGTTTGTTGAAGACAACAAAAAGACAAATCTGTATAAATCTCATGGGATCAATGGCATTTCTACAATGATTTGATGTATGTAGTTATTAAATATTGTACGTACATGTCTTGGACTCTTGATGTCCAAAGGATAATTATTAATTACCAACTTTCAAAACTGGGCTACTTTATTTACTATTATGTATATATTATGTAATCTATAATTCTATTCCATGCAATATATGTACAGTTCTGTTTATATAGACAGTTCTTTTATTGGGTTATCTACGAAGTGATTATAATATTCCAATTGAAAGTTGAAAGTTGAAAGTTGAAACAGTTTTTCCTTTTTTTTTGAATGTGGAAACAGTTAATCAGGAGAGACTCGATAAAAGTGAAAGTGTAACGACGACAGTCGTTAAAAGAAGATAGAGTACGGCAAAAGAGGATGCCCAAGTCATTGCCTCAAAGATTGCACCCGTTTGAAGGGCTCAAGTAGATGAGAAGACGGTGCAACTCTTGCATCTTACGACGACAAATAGAAGAAGACGATCGGGCGGTAGATACTAGCATTCATGAACTGCTAATTTTCGAGTTCAACAGTAATCTAGCTAGCTGGGTATTGAACAGGGAAGTGTTTGCAGGCGGTTGGAAAGCCTGCTTTATGAAGCATATGTAAAGCTGGAGACGAAAAGAAATACAAAACATAAGAAGCGGCCGGAATCATCGTAAAAGAAAAAGACTACGATATTACCGAAAGGCGACAACATCATGCACATGCATATCTGGAATTTGTGATACTTGCACAAACGTTGTTCCACGCACAAATACAATTACCGACACTTGATTATATGTTTCTTGTCTTGTTAGAAAAAAAACTCTCGTCTTTTAAAAAATAATAACATATGTACGACTTATAACATAAACAAAACCCAGTATTACTTTTAAAACACCTCAATTATTGGAACAAGTCTTGCAATTCTTCATCAAATATTATGTTATATATAAGTCTATTTCTTCCAAACTTTTTTAGAATAAAATTGGATTTCTAGTCGGCATATGTCCCATGGTAAGAGCCTATCATGATTGAGCTGAAGTCTCGTCTGTTTTTCTTCTCTTCTTTATTCTCATAAACGTGGCGGTGCACGTATCTACTTCTTAAGGCACTCTTACATTTATTTTAATAATTAAGTGGATACAAAGCATATCTTGTCCCTTGTGCTTGTCCAGTCGCATTGAGAATCCATTCCTCCGGATTTCCGAGACCCCAAGAGGTAATCATAATAAGAATATGTATTGAAGTGATGGCGTGTAAATATTTTTCATTGGTAAATTTTATGAATTTGTATTTTGGCTGTCAATTTTTTATTTGACTATTCACGTTCAATAGCTATGAATAAATATTTTAAAAACTACCTATAACTACCACTTATAACTTCTTAATCTAAAATTATCTAAAAATTATCTAAGTTCACAAACAAAAAAGAGCATAGACGTGGAGTTCAAGATACACAGAAAAGGAAACTCCTCTTTGCGGGTTCAAAATTAATTGCACTTGCTCAAGAAGCATAGATGTGGAGTTTACACTTCCATTTAAATAAGAACAGTGTGTAATCAAGCTTCTTAAAAAAAACAATGAATCGATCTAGACTAAATGGGGACATAAAACAAGGGACATCGGAAAAACCTTTCAGATTTGATGAATCGATCTAGACTCGATGAGATGCCGGTGCCGTGGGGTCTATCGAAGTCGGGCTCTTGATGAATAAAATGAATAAACTTGAAGATGTGATGGGAGTGTAGGATGGAGGAATGAGTAGTCAACGTCACATCTAGGGTTTCAAATCATAAGACAGTCAGTGATGCGTCAACTAATTTCTATCCAATCAAATCCCCTCCATTTCTCCCAAATCCCTGAATTCTTTACCTCCCTTTCCTCGTGTACATTGCTCCCCTCCCCACTTGTTTACTCACATTATTCATCGCACATCTCTATCATTGTCCCACGCCATTGTGCCCATCTTCATATATTCGTTTGTATCCTGATTTAAAATTTTAATCCTGGATGGCAAGCGACTCATGATTCATAAGCTTCCGACTTAGATCGATCCTACCATATTATGCGAACTAGGTAAGAGTAGATGATGGTATTTATATCAATTTTATTAATTGTATAAATATATTCGTATTATTAATAAAACAAAATAATAACTAAAGTCATTCTCAAATAAAGAATAAAAGGTTTAACTAATCGAAATAGTATAAAGTAAAATAAAATAAAATAATTATAACATCTTGCCTAGTTTTATTAAAGTAGTAGCTCTAAAGTCGAAATCCTCAAATATGATCCCCATTATGAATGGATATTAATTAGTATGATTTGCACTTGCAAACAGCTAGAGATAAAATAAAAGGTTAACGAGTGACTTTGACCTAACACAAATTCAATCAACGCTCACGTCCATCCCCAACACGTCTACCGAGCCATCATAAGCCCATTACAAAACTAGATCCATCACAGATAAGCTTACTTAACAACCAACGAGAGATTAAGATGGAAAACACACGAAGTTGATTAATTGATGTCTTAAATAACCATGAAAATCTTGTTGTATAATTATATCTTGGGAAAACCAAATTGCAACTACCATTGAAGCATCAATATTTAAAAAATTGATATAATTTTAAAAAAATACAATATATTTATAATTTTAAAATTAGATCATTATTGAATGCTTCTTTTACATTATCCCTACCTTACCAAACAATTGAGATCTTCTAGACATTTATAATGGATCAGGGCTTTAAATGACCCTGCACCATTGAAGAAGGCCAATCATAATTTAGTACGAAACATATTAATTTTCCCATTAATCACAAGTTGAACAAGAAACCCAAATTATACAACAGTAAGAAAATTTTTTACCTTTATACATAAGTAAACTTTATAAAAAACAAAATTTCAAAACCTTGGTGTTATTGCAAGCTGTTTGATTTGAAGTTAATTTAGCTCATACAGTTAATCAAAATATTGATAAAATGAGCTTGAACATGTGTAAATATACTCCACTAGATTCAATTGGAATATCAATAGTCGATACAAAGTTAATTGAGATATTTATTAGAAAATGTAACTATAATAATAATGTTCAAAACATTATATATATATTATATCATAAATTAGAACATGAAATCTATTTCATGACTACATCATTTTACATACAGTAATATTATATTAATTTTGTAATAAAATCACTTTAAATTATTTTGTACAATTACTAATGAAATATAAGTTAATATAATTAAATGTTTGATTAACTCAAATAAACTTAAGTGTTAGTTGATTTGAAAATAAATAAGTTCATTTCAAGTAAAATATTAAATTTGACTGCCTCAACCTGCCTGCCCGATATAAAACCTACTATTAAAGACCAACGATAAGACTATAACGGATTGCATTGTCTATACCATTTGTGATCCCTATGATTTACTATTAATTGAATTGAAATTTCTAAAGAGGCATTGATTAATTTTTGAAATACGACCGCAGCATATATAATTATCTCTTAAAATGAAATCAACTTAAATATTTCAAACCCTAATGACTAAATCTGTAAAGAAAAAAATAAATGCTGCGACACTTTTATCATAAGCCGAATGGGTGGGAAGAACAAAATTCCTCCCCTTTCTCCTCCTCCCACCCATTCTCCTTCCTCCCCTTTCTCCATCTCCATTATTTAAAAAACCACAGCCGCCCAGCACAGCCACCCATATTGCTTTCCCCCTTTCTTTCTCTACCCACCCTCCTCCCTCCGCCGCCCACCAATATCTCCCCTCGCCGGTGCTAGCTATGCTACCGTCGTCGACCCCATTTCCACCATGACCACTATCTTTAAGATCCGACCTTGTGACTGTTTCCACTAGTGAAACAACTCATCAGTTTGGTTAGCTTGGCCATAGCTAGCTGTCGCCGCCATGAACGACCTTGAGGAGTCGTTCAGGGCGCTTTCCTTGGACTACCTCAACCTGTTGATGAACGGGCAGGCGTTTAGCGATGTGACGTTTAGCGTGGAGGGGCGGCTGGTCCACGCCCACCGCTGCATCCTAGCTGCTCGCTCCGTCTTCTTCCGCAAGTTCTTTTGCGCCGGAGACCCGCCTGCGGGGCTGCTCTCGTCGCCGCCCCCGAACTCCCATGTCATCCCCGTCAACTCCGTCGGCTATGACGTCTTCCTGCTCCTCCTCCAGTTTTTGTACGGCGGCCAGGTCTCGATCTTGCCTCAGAAGCTCGAGCCCCGGCCGGATTGTGGCGACCGAGGCTGCTGGCACACCCATTGCACCTCCGCCGTCAACCTCGCCCTCAGCACCCTTGCAGCCGCCCGCTCTTTCGGCGTCGAGCAACTCGCCTTGCTCGCCCAGGTCCGCTAGTATACTTAGCTTATACATACTAATACTGCTTTAGCTAGCTCCAACTTTTCCTGAATTCCCCACATCTTATAACGAATCCGAAGCGACGCTGTTGAAAATTAAGGCGGTTGACATTGTAATCTGGGCTCTCTACAAAAATAAGTGTATGTATATATGTAGTAGAATAGAATTGTGAGGAGTAAGCATAGAATTGGAACAGTACTCATGGTGGGAATCTTCGGATGGCATGCACGCTTGATCGATCATCTCAATTTGAGTGTGTTGGTGATTTTATATATAGTAGTAGATAGATGTAGTTTGTTCTATGACATTTATACATAATGGAAAACAATTGTCGGTAGGCTTTGGATGCTTTTGTTGCCAGCTTGCGGTGTTCAGACAAGCTTCTATTTGTATTATCATTCATCAGGAGAGTTGCTTAATATAGGGCATCAGAGCATTGATTTTGAAGCATTTTCTGGCCGACACAAGTGCGGTCATAGCAATTGGCAAATGACAAATGGAATATGACAAGATTGCGTGTTGCTTTGTTTTTGGATCTGCGTCAATCTTATACGCCATTGTTGATTTGGAGAAAACCTTTTTCTTTTTGTTTTTGCAGAAGCAATTGGCTAACATGGTGGAGAAGGCTTCTATAGAGGATGTGATGAAGGTGTTGCTTGCCTCTCGGAACCAGGACATGCACCAGCTCTGGAACACTTGCTCCCATCTGGTGGCCAAGTCCGGCCTCCCCGCCGAGATCCTTGCCAAGCACTTACCCATTGACATGGTGGCCAAGATTGAAGAGCTTCGGTTGAAGGCCACCATCTCACGCCGCAACCTTCTTCCCCATGGCCACCTTCCGGACCTCGCATCCACCGCCGAGATGGAAGACCAGAAGATCCGCCGAATGAGGCGAGCTCTTGATTCCTCCGACGTTGAGCTCGTCAAGCTCATGGTCATGGGGGAAGGCCTCAATCTAGACGACGCGCTTGCTCTTCACTACGCGGTGGAGAACTGTAGTAGGGAGGTGGTGAAGGCGCTGCTTGAGCTCGGTGCCGCCGACGTCAATTACCCCGCCGGCCCCGCCGGGAAGACGCCGCTCCACCTCGCGGCGGATATGGTCTGCCCGGACATGGTGGCGGTGCTCCTCGACCACCATGCAGACCCCAACGTCCGGACCATCGACGGCGTCACGCCGCTCGATATTCTCCGGTCGCTCACCTCCGACTTCCTCTTCAAAGGGGCCTTACCGGGGCTCGCCCACGTTGAGCCCAACAAACTCCGGCTTTGCCTTGAGCTTGTCCAGTCAGCCGCTCTTGTCATGTCAAGGGAAGAGGAGGCCACCAATGCTCAACCTGCGAGTAATGCCGGCGCCATGGTTAGCATGAGCCTTGATTCAAGGCTGGTCTACTTGAACCTTGGTGCAGGAGCAGCGCAGCAATTGGATTGTACTAATTTGGATGGGAATCAAGCAAATAGTACCTCTGATCACTACTAATTGCCAACAAAAAAGGCGGTAACATGAAGCGGCATATATATGTATACGAGGCAGCTTACAAATTAGGTGATTCGTCACGGTGCTTCTTCGAATATTATCTTTACTCATTATATGAAGCATTTCATACATATATATATATACTTGTTGCAACATGGTAGAGCCACTAGAAATAGTGGCTCGTTATTGCAATGTTGTTCTTTTGCCCATATTAACGGATTGTATTAATCCATATATACGGCCGTCGTTTAGCTACCCAGTTTTACTCACTGCAGAAATGGGATGGAGACAAAGATCATAAGAACAGCTTCTTGGTAATGCATATTTGCTGTGTGTGATCCTTAACTGGAATTTAGTTAATTCTTCTGGGCAGAAACGGAGGTGAATATTTATCAAGAAAGGGGTCGACAAAAGGAATCATGATGCTTTTGGATGACGAGAAATGATGCATGCAGGTCAATCTTTTCACCTGGCGTTTCCATTATTGATCTTTTGTATTGATCTACGTATTTTTGAGGTACCAGCTGCATAATCTTCATTCTTAACATTGCCCAGTATTCGTAGAACAATATATTAACTTTTTTATGACTTGGAAAATTAATTTCTTAAAGAAACATAAATTAGACGTTCACTGAACTAGGCATCGATCTAAACTGATTGTGTCCTCATGTATAAGTTAAAACTTGTCCTCTACATTGCATTACTTTACTCTCTACTTGGTTATACGTCGCCGTCTTTGATTTAGAAGTTTGTTTTGGAGTTGCATGTAATTTTATACTACATTCGACCTCATCATTCGACTATAGACAAAAATGGTCTCTCTGTCTTGCATGATTGCAACATGAGTGTGACTCCACGCCGCCCAATATATCTATTGTATCTATATGCGATTGCACCCTTTTCATTGTCCCCCCCCTTTTTTTGTATTATACCTTTCCTTTTGGACAATTATCATCTAATCTGCTGAATAAAAGGGTGCATTATTTCTTTCTTTCTGACCCGTTGTTAACTTATTGCTTGCATGTATACATATATTACTTCATGGGTTGAAGACCGTACTACGGTTTTTACTTGTCAATTTGTACCTCTATGTTATGTTTGTTTCTTTCCGTTTCGTGGCCCTTTTAAATAGGTGAAAGCAGCAAATAAATCAGTATATTTGTAAACGTATGAGAAAACATTTTTAGTATTGTTGTTCACTAGGACAAAGCAACCCTAATTATTTGGATGTTGCTATAGGCATTTAGTTAGAAACTGGACATCAGCGAAGTTAAATGTCATTATAAAACTTTAAATTTACCAAAAAAACACTTGCAAAAATTATTTCAAGTTTGCTTGCATGATTTGGTCGTAACAAGTGCCTTATTTTTCTGTGTTTTTATTTGGTGACAAGTTGCTATTTGAGTGGTTTATCCATTACATCAACTTTATAAACAGGTTGCAAAAAATAACGAATTAGGTAAAGTAAATTCTCTATGTGTATGTTGTTCCAATTTGAAGGATTAATTTGTGAACTGAATTCATCATTAGATCAATTCATAAGTTGAACACTTGAAACCATTCATAAATGGTGTGGACTTAAGCCAATTTAAAGTCATTTATATTATGTTTTCAATTTAAAGTCAATTGATCTAATGATGAATGTAATTGATACAAAATGCAGTAGAGTACGTCTCGTTAAATGGGAAAAAATAATACAAATACACAATGAGCGCACCCAAAAAAATTCGATACACCAGCACTAATCTAGTCTTATTAATAAAAAGAACTCAATAGTAACCTAATATTAAAAGTAGAAAAATTAGCCAATTAAAATAAAAGAAAAATCTAATAAATAAAAGAAAAGTACTTCCTCGGCAAAGGGTTACTGTTTGGATTTTTTTTTGCGTTCGAATGGTTTGTTTCCGGTACTAATAAAATCTATCTAATTGTTTTAAATAAATGTAATTAAAAATAATGAATTATAATTTATCTTTAAATTTAAATAGGATATCTGTTTAAAGTAAATAATAATTCATATTTAAGATATTAAATCATCATATTATCTTTTATTATTTAGTGATAGTTTATATATATAATTAAAATTTATTGCATGATATAACATCTTGCCTAATGTTCATAAAAAGATTGACCAGGTTTTTATCGAGCACCACCGACACAAGACATGATTTATGGTTAAAAGAAAACTTGCTTTTCATGAATTAAACCGGCGGTAATATTGCCCAATGCCAACACCCTCACAAGAACCAATAGACATAAATGGGCCTGGTCAGAACAACTGGCCAACATAATACACCTCAACTTCTCAACAATATGGGCCCTCGGATGCACGAATCGGCGTCGCGCCGATCCGATTTCGGGGCCGACTCGGTCGGCCCCGAATCGGGCCATGAATCGGCGATTTTCGGCCGATTCCAACCGATTTAACTCGGAATCGGAATCGGCCGATTTAAATCGGAATCGGTTTTTAGGAAACTACCAAAATACCCTAGGTATGATTTTTATTAAATTATTTAAGCATGGGTAAAATAGTAATTTGGATTTTAAAAACCTAAAATCAAACCCGCTCCCCCACGCCGCCGCCGCTCGTCCGCCTGCCGCCGCCCCGTTTCCGCCCTCCGTCGTGCGTCCTCGACTCCGGGCTCGCCGCCGACCTCGCTGCCGACCTCGCAACGTCGCCGCCGATGTGTGGCCGGACCGAATCGGGCTGTGACGCACAACCGCCAGCCCGGCTCAGGCCGCCGACTGTTCGTCCGACCGGGCTGCCGACATCCTCCGACATCGCCGCCGCGAGACTCGCCGCCGACCGGGCCGCCGGTGGCGGCAGGGGGTAAAGAGTGGCATTCTCGTAATTAAAAGTTGACTCGAGTCTAACTCGAGTCAAAAATAATAATTAATTCTAAATAATTTTAAAAAAATCTTAAAAAATATTTAAAAATATCATAAACTATAATACACAGAATAATATCAAAATAACATCAATACCCAATTTTAATATATTTATATTATAAATTGTCAAATTATTATATATGACCGATTAAATTAATTTGGACCGATTCAACTGAACCGATTCCTGGCCAATTCAGACCGATTCTCGATTCCGATTCCGACTCCCTCGAAAACCGATTCCGATTTCGATTCCGATTCGATTCTGCAACTATGTATGGGCCTTGTTGAAACCTCTTCAAACTCACCGCATGATCACAACCGATTAAAAGAAAAGATGGTCGAGTGAGCGTCAAGATTACCCTCAAACATAAATAAAAATAAAAATTATCGGGCGCCTAGCTGGCCGTCACAAAGATTACCCTCAAACATAAATAAAAATAAAAATTATCGGGTGCTTAGTTGGTCATCCCAAGTTATGGCCAAGGGCAGCCTAGCCGGCCCAATTTATGGCCAAGGGCACCTAAATCTGACTGCCCTTGGCCGCTAGGGTGGCCCGGTCCGGCCACTCAGGTCAATGCAGTCGACAACTTTATTATTTATTTTTAAAAAAATTGATTTTATTTATTTTATTTTGAAATGAGGATTTCAGATAATTTAAATTTTCCTTGTAATTAGACTTAATTTTTACGCTACTTATTAGTATCAAAAAAATTATTCTTTTTTCCTGTAAAAAAACTCTTCCTATTCACTTGGGCATCCCTCGAATAACCTTGCATGCTATTATTGAGCGGTAAATTTATGGTGACAATTAATGCTGGCAGCATTTGGATCTCCAAAATCTTGTTGCTATTGGTTGGTCCATTTGGCTCTCCCTCATTTATGTTACATGGGATATGCTTATTTGGGTTGCCTCACTAAAGAGGCACTTTGGTTTCTTGTTCACTTATTATTATTGCTATGATAATCCCACCCACAGCTCTATGTTTATACAATATAAGTGGGTTTCAAATCCCATACAGTCACCTTTTAGCCGGGTCAGCTCACCCTTAGTGTCCTGTGTACGTGCTATATTTCTACAAACTCCCAAGGTCAATTATACGTGGTATACCCGTAATCAATTTGTTCCAAATGCCTAAAAATCTAAGGTAGCCTATGTGGCACGTTGAATATGATTAATTGTAAAACCCCTCATGCTTGTTACTTTATCTGGTTCGAGCTAGTCTCGTATTAATTCTGAGTTGGTTTGAGCCAGACTAACTTTCAAACTATGAGTGTGGGGCCCAAATGGCTGCATAAATATGTTACGAAAGTTAGGTATATTCGATATAAAAATGATAACTTCAATTATATTATAGGAGAGCATGAATTATTATCGTATATACTGAGGTATACAGATTTTTGTGTGTTAACCCATGGTTTTAAGGTTAGATCTAAGTTGTTGTAGTATTTAATATCCGTTTAGGCTTTTTCAGGATACCTTTTTTGCATGCATCATAAAAATTTTGGACTACTTAATTACCCCTATGGGCCATTTTGATTTGAGGCTCCAATTTTCATCTGATTGTCCATTTAACCTTCTTGAATCAATTTCTATCTATATAGCCATTTTTAAGCTTCAAGCCAGTTTTGATTTTTATCGGTATCGATCCAAGTTTTACGGCCACATATGTATTGCATATACCCTAAGTGGACCTCATTGAGCCCATGAATTGTCAGGCGTTCAGATTGTGCCATGTGGTAAGATCTAGATCGTCCAACAAAAATAAGAAAAAAACCTAGCTTTCCTCTCCCACTATTTTGGATTTTCCACCCTAGCGCCGCTGCTACTTTTGGCTCAATGCCGGAGAGACTCTGGCCACCTGCTGGTTACTAGACTGGCACCACCTTAACCACCTCGTGGTGGACAATTGACCCAACCCAGTTGTGGCACCTGTGCCACCGTAGTAGCCTCCTGGAAGGCCATTTTCTTTGCTGGTTTCTGCTATCGCTATTATCCTTTGGGGCATTTTTCGGCGCTTCTAGCCTCCTTCGATAAGACCGATCACCAAGATAGCTTTTCTTATCGAGGCCAAACTTTTGGGACCACCCATGACCACCACCGTAGCCGTGATCGTTTGTGGTGATGTTGTCATAATTGGCTGTGATTCCATCCATTTCTGGCTATTTTGCATCCAACAGGCGGTGAGGCTACGTCGATCATCACTGCCATCACCTCCACCTTGGCTCCCTTTGTTGATCGCGACGGGTAGCAGCCCCACCGAGTGGCCATTAGCATTTTCTGGTAACGGGCACTACCTGCCCTGTCAACCTGTTTACCTTGCCTGCGATCCTGTTTGCTGTCTGTGCCTTTGTTCATGCGCTGCCAGCCAACTTAGCCACTATTTTAACTAACCTGGACCAAGTTAACTTGGCTTGACTCAGTTTGGTTCAGCCTAATCGACTTGGTTGTCTTTTTTAGCCATTTTTTGACCATTTTCTTTTGTTTTTCAACTATTTTTGGTAATTCAAAATTCTCTGTGTTAGTTTATATGCATTTTCACATTATTCAACATATTATGATATTATGAATATTTCCTTTATTTATTATTTTATTTATTTATTCATTATTATTTCTCTTTTGTTATTTATATGTTTGTCGATTATGATGCACAATTATGTGATTGTTTATTATTGTTGATGATATATTTACTTATTAATATTAATCTTATTCATGTTTATCAAATTTTATTTATTTATTTATTTATTTGTTCCCTCGCACACATGTTATTATTTATTTGTGCTTAATTATATATTCATGTAAGTGATAGCTATAATGTTATTTTTAATGATTATGTGATTGTTAATTATTATTAATGATATATTTACTTAGTAATATTAATCTTATTCATATTTATCAAATTTTATTTATTTATTTATTTGTTCGATCGTGTGTATGTTATTATTTATTTGTGTTTAATTATATAATCATGTATCTGATAGCTATAATATTATTATTCACAATTAATTAATATTAACTATTAATTAATTTATTTATAAAATTATTAGTTATTTTTTTATTACTTACTTATGTATGTGCTCTTATTTACTTGTGCTTAGCCACATGCTTATATAGTATAATTATGTCATAATTTTATGATTGGTCTTATTTATTCTCATGCATTTATTATTTATCTATTTATTTATCAGTTTTTCATTTAGCTATTTATTATTTATTTGTTGGTGATTTATTGCTTATCATGCCTCATTTTGCATGCCGGATGTAGATTTGTTTAGCATTGTCCTTAGTTGTGATGTTATTATTGATGTAAGTACACTCTACGATCATGAATCATATAAAGTTGTCAGCCTTTTACTTAACAATGAGTTCCAATGAAGGTTCTAGAGTTTGCACTCGCAGTAAATGTGTCGATGAACTTGGAGCTTGGACTACAGATCCGTTAAGACTCTTCTCAGATTTATCGCTTAATACAAGCAATCTAGACGTATTTTTACTTTCGTGATTAATAACCCTCAAGAATGAGATCCGTCGAGTTATTTTCGAGTTTAGCTCTGCTTCACGTTGCCTTCGAGGCCTACTTATATGATTCCCGTATTAGCCTTATATATAGTTTTTATCGAGTTTTCAGTAGGTCAAGAGTTGGTGAATCTTACCTCACATATATCGTGAGCGAGCGCATATGCAGGTCGAAATGAGTTCTAAATTAGTGAGAGGGCTATTGAGGGATTTTGATATCTCTACGCCTTGACCTTCCTCACACTCGGAGGGACGTAGAGTAGACAAATATGCATGTTTAGACTTGTAGTTTCAAAGAGTCGTAAAGACCACCGCTTAAGAGTATTCGACAAGTGTGCTCTTGGCTAAACATTATACGAAGGTTTAGAGAGGGCTTAAATTACATGATTTTTTTTAGAGTGGGGCCAGTTATTATTGAGAGTGGCATTTGTCAAAGGTGGCATAACACCAATTCAGTTGGGATGCTATCAAGTTTGCAACTTAATGACTCCTCACCAAATGCCCTTTGAATATTCCTTTTTAGAGTATATACGATTTTTCTTTCCTCGTGGAAATTAATTTCCAATTGCTAGCTTGTACTAGGTATTTTTTGGATTAGTAATTTCATATTATATATGTAAATCTTGCATTTTTGTGTTAGGTCAACTTTGGTGGAATGACAAATTGATGCCTAGAGGGTTGTTTTGATCTGTTTTATCATTCAAATTTTACAGATTAATTAATTTAAACATAACTATGCCCAAACCCGCCTAAGCAATTCTTCCCTTAAAAAACGTTATCAACATCGTTCTATAATTATTATGGAAAGAAAGATGAAGATGGAGAAGGGGAAAGTATTATTTAAAACTTTTAAATGTGAAACTTCAAACTCTCCTAGCTTTTATAAATACCCAACCAGCTTCCCTCTCCTAGCTTCTATAAATATCTATAAATACACAAGCCTCCCATGATTGAGGTTTACTGGCTAGCCGATAGCCTCTACCGGTATTACCCAAAACCTATCTGCTGGACCCTTTTTCACAACAGAAAGCCGCCATCTTCCTCCCATCCGTCCGTCCGCCAGCCCAAGTTGCCTTCGGCCACGCCGTCGTTTCCAATAGACTCCCAACAACACCGACTATGGAACCCAGCCCAGATTTGCCGTTGAAAAAGGCCCTTGTCCGCGGAAAACCATATCAAAGTACCCCTCCAGAGCAAGGAAATAGGAGAAAGCAACCATTTTGGAACCCCCAACTGGTCAACTAGTGTCAACCAAGGCCACACCATCACGTCTAAGAGCTTACATGAAATGCCGGTCACAACCTCCCACTGATCCTCGTCGAGATAGGCCGCCGTCCTCACCTGAAATAGTCGAGAAGTGGCTTGCCGAAATAGCGAAGAAATAGAAAGTTGCGACCTTTAGAGCCTCGGCCTGGCTGATCTAGGCTGTCGCAGGCCCACACCGTTGTCTTCAACAGGTCGTCCTTGTCGAAAGATATGATCCGAGGCCGTGCTCCGACGAATTCAACTGCCATAGTCGCTGGAAAATGGCAATAGGGCTGGGCGATACAATTTTCGGCAAAAATTTGGGCCACCACTGCCGCCCGCTAGAGCCAACACCGATCGCCGGACCATCTCCAATCCACTACCCCTATCGATGCCTGATGATCTGGGCAATCTGTCAACCATCGTCGCCAGAGACAACGTCGTCAGAGTTGCTAAAGTTGGTGCTGCACCACCCAGCTAGCCGGATCGTTTGGGCCTGTGTAAGTGTTCGTGTCTGAGCGATCAACCAAGCCGTGAACATATCCGAGCCCTCGACCAAACCGTTACCCGCCCAAGACCCGGATTTGAGCCATCCGGCTTGGTCCGCTATTTACAGTTCTCACCAGCTCGAAGTTGTTCAATTTAGTTTATTATTATTTAAAAAATAATTAAAGGCCTTTCTGACTTCAAAACGAGACCAAATTCCGAGACAAAATTGACTACCCTATTATTTTTCGATCGCTTTGGACACATAAATAGAGTTACTTTAAAGATTTGAAGATAAGAAAAGGACAGAGTAGGTTATTGGAGTCAAGGCTATCAAAGATATTTATTTAAATGCGGTAAAATTTTCATTATTTTGTATAAAATACAAAATTAAAGAAGAAATAGTGAATTCATAGTTATCAACCTACTTGGGACTGACTTAGGGATTCAAGTTAAACCCTAAGAAATTATGTAACAAATCTTGGGTATTTATTATAGCACCTTATTTTGGTTTACCCGTGAACCAACCCAGAAATGGTACCCGTGATCGAACCATTTGTTAATCTTCTTGATTCAATTAAGGTGACCCAGATTTAACCTTAGTGTCTCAAGATGGTGATGTAGTATACAATATATGAATGGTATGCTTAAATTCTAACGTTGTTCTAAATGCATGCTATGATATGCAATTATGTATAAAATAAACCGAACAAGTAAAAAGTTTAAAGAAAATAAATATTTTTAAAACAAAACAGACAAAGCCTCCCCTAAATGTGTAATAGGGACTACCATGTCAACAAAAAACAATATATATATATATATATATATATATATATATAATAAACAGAAAACGCACCCGAAAACATAATATTTCTCTCAACATTTCAATTATCATCACTTCTAATCCTTTGAGCCGAGTTTAGATTCCATTGCTCAACCTGTTTGTTTCTATTTACAATTCTCATTCACATGAGAAACATTTTATCCATTCACAGGAATATCATTCAAGTTGTATCATTCAAAACAATTCAACATTCTACCACATCAATTACATTCGGCAGGTAAATGTGTGCACAATTTTATTACTGTTCCTCTGTAATCCCGTCAGTGTTCAATTATCAAGATTTTTACTTACATAAATAAAAAAAAATGTCAGTAATGAGCATTACTTGTCCAAAAATAACTAATAACAAACTCACACCGAAAAACTGATTCTCCTGTTAAATAAAAATATTTTTATTCTTCCTCATAAAATCTCTCATAAGGACACTAATCAGGAGCTATAGACCTCTCGTGATAGCGTCCCCTTTCTATTTCATCTCATTCTTTGTGTAAAACCCGTGACTCGAGTCAGGGTTTTACGTTACCGAACCAGTCGGTTCGACCGTTGGTTCGAGTCGAGTCAGTTTCATGAATCGTGTGCTGAGTCGAGACCGGTCGTGAGTTATGAGCGATGAGAGTCAGGTGTACCTGAATATATGATGATAACGTCGAGAAGATGGTGAGATACGAGTTATCTGAATATATGAAAGTATGCAGTATTTTTTTCTTTTTATATGTTTGATCGAAGAAATAGTTTTAGGCCGAATAACGCGTTAGGACGCGTTGGATTATATTCGGGTGGGTTATTAGTTATAGAGCATGTCATTTGGATGTTGTTGTGTTTGTTTTATTTTATGGAATTTTTTCATATTTTTCTAGATTTTTTAGAATTTATTACGAACTAATTATTATTTTGACACGAGTCGGAATCGAGTAAATACTAAATTACGAGTTTGCCATTGAGAACTCTTCTTCTCCCTCCCGACCCTTCTTCCACCCAAACCCTCGCCGCCACTGTGGTGCGCTGCCGCCGCCGCCGACGCCGTGCTGCCGCCGATCGTCGCCGCCCGCCCCGTCGTGCCGTCGCCGTGCCGCCACGACCCACCCCGGCCACCGTCTCGCCGCCACGACGCCGGAAATCGACCCACGAAACCACCTCGGCCGCCGCCACGCCGGGCCGGATTCCGCCGCCGTCCGGGCCGCTCTGCCGCCGGTGTGACCCTGACGAGCACCCTCTCGCCGTCGCCGACATTTCCCCCACCATCCCGAGCGTCGTCGAGGCCGGCCGGAGCCCCGATCGGAGCACGCCGCCGCCGCCCATTTTCGACGCCACCCAGTGTTGCAGAAATCGGGCGATTCCGTGCGGAATCGGCCGATTTGAAATCGGATCGGCGTCGCGCCGATCCGATTTCGGGGCCGAATCGGGCGGCCCCGAATCGGCCCCCGGAATCGGCCGATTTAAATCGGAATCGGTTTTTTAGGAAATTACCAAAATACCCTAGGTATGATTTTTATTAAATTATTTAAGCATGGGTAAAATGGTAATTTGGATTTTAAAAACCTAAAATCAAACCCGCTCCCCCGACACCGCCGCCGCTCGTCCGCCCGCCGCCGCCCGGTTTCCGCCTCCGCCGTGCGGCCCCGACTCCGCGCTCGCCGCCGACCGGCTGCCGACCTCGCCGCTGACCTCGCAACGTCGCCGCCCACCCGTGGCCGGACCGAATCGGGCACGCACGAATCGCCGCCGACTCCGCCGCCGGCTCCGGGCCGCCGACGGTTCGTCCGGCCGGGCTGCCGACATCGACCGGGCTGCCGACATCCTCCGACATCGCCGCCGCGAGACTCGCCGCCGACCGGGCCGCCGGTGGCGGCGGGAGGGTAAAAATCGCACGGTGGCATTCTTGTAATTAAAAGTTGACTCGAGTCTAACTCGAGTCAAAAATAATAATTAATTCAAAATAATTTAAAAAATATCTTAAAAAATATTTAAAAATATCAAAAACTATAATACACAGAATAATATCAAAATAACATCAATACTTAATTTTAATATATTTATATTATAAATTGTCAAATTATTATATATAACTGATTAAATTAATTTGGACCGATTCAACTGAACCGATTCCTGGCCGATTCAGACCGATTCCGATTCCGATTCCGATTCACTGGAAAACCGATTCCGATTCCGATTCCGATTTATGCAACCATGACGCCACCGTTGACGGCCATCGCCGCCTCGGCTACCCTGTTTGACACCACCATTGGACCGAGCTCGTCGAGCTGGTGCCGATAGACGTCCTGATTGCCCCGTCCCGAATCATCGCCGGAAAACCGTCGGAATCCGCCGGAAAACCGCCGGAACTGCCGGAAAATTGGATTCGTGGGAAATTCGCCGGATCATCCGCCGAACGCACCCAGTCCAATCTGATCGGACTTCGGACGCCGCTAGGTGCCGAATTCGAGTTTCGAGCCGCGAAACGGAAACCCTAGCCGTCGCCGATTTTCGACGACGCGAGGTATAATTTATTTTAACTTAATTAATTGAAAGTATTGATTATTAGAATTTGCATGCTATGATTGATGAATTGTGCATTGTAATTACTTGTATAAATGTGGATTTGATTTAGAATAAAATATGAAATTTGTGGAATTGTGTGGTGTTAAAAATAGAAGTTATGAAACTAATTAGGGTTATTAGGTAATGATCATGATCTAATGCAAACTAGCCTAAGTAGACTTGCTAGAATTGATATAGGTTGATGTGTGTTAATTAATGCGTGATTGTGTTGATTGTGTGTGCATGCTATAGGATGTATGATTCATCATGCGGGCGTTAGTTTTTAGCTTGATTGTGTAGGTACGGTGTAGGAGCTCGCCGCCTAGGCGCGTGGACCCGTTTGGAGCTTCTACCAGGTCCGTTTAGGACTCGTTCTCTGATTTACGCTACTCTCTTGTGTATTTGATTTATTATGTGCAGGACGAGTTAAGTGGCGTTTTATCGAATCCCACTTAACTCGGGCCATTTAGCCAACGATTTTCCGGATTAATAACCCTCGAGGATGAGATCCCTCGAGTTTGTTTTCGAACTTCAGATCCAGCTCACGTTGCCTTCGGGCCTATTGTATAAATCCCAACCCAGACCTATATATATGTATAGTTTTCGTGTTTTGGTGAGAGACTGAATGAGGGAAATCCGACTACCGTGCTACGCGAGCGGGCACGTGTGTGTCGACAGTGGGCTCTGGAATGGTGTGCGGGCCGTTTCATTCCCGAGGGATCCCGACAACTCCACCTTTGAGTTCCTCAAACCCGGAGAAGTGTGGAGGTTCACGGGTACTGCATTGCAGCGCATGTCTAGACTTGTGGTTTCAAAGGGTACTGAAGGCGACTGCCTGAGAGTACTCGGCCTTCGTGCTCAAGGCCAGGAGTAATATGGAAGGTGCAGAGGGCGGAAAGGAATGAGATTTGACGCGAGAAGCAATAGAGAAATGGCCGAGGCATGAGAATGTGAAAGATAGGGGGACGCTGTCGACCCGAGGGCGACGGCTCCCGTATGTGCCCTGATGAGAGTTCTTGAGGAAGTATATGGTTTTCATTCAACAGGAGAGTTTGCTCTCCTGTGCCAGATTGATATTAGTTATTTTCCGGGCCGGTAACACTCGTTACTGACGGTTTTTCTATATATATGTAGGTGAGGAATGCGAGCGATGAAAGCTGTCGGGACTGCGGAGGAGCAGCACGGAACCGCGCACACATGTACCTGCCGCGTGTAACGTATAATGACGGTGTGTTATTGCTACGTGAATGATAATTTTGATGTGTTTGTTTAGATAAATTGCTTGTTTTGAAATGAATGGATAAATGCGAATGAGTAGTGAGTTTGGAGTTCAGGCTCGGTTCAATTGAAACGAAGGAGATAATGATGAATGCTACGATAGATTATCATGTTTTACCGTATTTTCATAAAATAGTATATATTTTCTTTTGGTTTCTCATTTATTATTTTATCTTGTCTTTGCTTGCACGTCATGGCATGTATGTAGGACTCCGTTAGAACCCACGCATCCCATCCATGCATTTCATGTTTGCATCTCCATCTTAAAACGCCGAGAGTAGATCCTGGACGGCTTAACCGAACCCAGTAGATTAGCGAACGGTTCGGTCGCCGGTGACATTCCCGGGTCGGTTCGCGGGTGAGCTGAAATGGGGTGTTACACTTTGGCACCTTTAAAACTATCTGTTACGCAATAAAATAAATCTTTGTTCTGTTAGCCCTTTACATCTTCCTAATATCTCCCGGCTTTAAGTACAAATTTTGAGTATTCTCAAACATACACCTTGAGTACCCTTTGAAACAAAAAATCTAGATATGCATTACGTAGCAATACCGGTAAACTTCCATACTTCTTCAGGTTTGAGGAACTCAAAGGTGGAGTTATCAGAATCCCTCGGGAATAAAATAGATGCTCACCAAATCCAAAGCCCGTTTTGACAAACAAACGCCCTCTTTGAAGATGAGATTGTTAGTTTTCCCTTGTCTCACATTTTACTAAAAACTCGAAAAGACCACATGTACATAGGCCTGGGTAGGGATTGTAATATAATAAACCTGAAAGCATCGTGATCTGGATCTAAATTTTCGAAAACAAACTCAACGGATATCATCCTCGAGGGTTATTAATCAGAAAATTTCGTGTAACCAAATGGTTAGTGTGGAGTAGGATACAATAAATCCACCACTCAGACACGTCCGTTTATTTGTTAAAACAAGAGTATAAAAGTTAAACGAGAAGCAAGTCTTAAACGGATATAGTAGAAGTTCCAATTGGGTCCACGCGCCTAGACGGTGAACTCCTGCTATGTACTTACGCATCACAACTAAATGCTAATGCCTGCTATGATGCATTCACACATCCTATAGCACACAAATATCATATGAAATCAGACATCAACCCCTATCAGATTTCCTACGTTACATTGCATTAGATTAACATTACATGCTTCATTTACTTAATTAGTTCCTTATCGTTTATTTTAATTCCATATAATCATGCAATTCATTTTTATGTACAATAAAAATATTTAACACGTCAATCAATCAATCCTAGCATGTTTATTAATAATCAACACTTTCAAGTAATTAGGTCAGAATTAATTATACCTCGCGTCATCGACAATCAGTGACTGCTAGGGTTTGTCACACAGCGCGAGACTCAATTCCCCACCCAAGAGTGTCCAATGTCAGATCAGGTTCGACTAAATGAATTCAGCAGAAGATTTGGCAAATTATAGCGAATGAAGAATTTTGGCAATTTTCAGTGATTTTTTGACAGTTTTTTTGCCACTTTTCCAATGAGGCAATCATGGCTATAGGTCGGCACCAGCTCTGCGAACTATACCAAATGGTCGTGGTGGTGAGGGCGGCAGCGGTAGTTATGATTGTCGGTGGTGGCGTCAAGTTGGCCGAGCGTTGGTTGGTCGTCTGATTGGTCCTTGGCTGGCCTTGGCGACGACCCTTGGTATGGGGGAATGGTTGGGGGTTGAAGGGGGAAGGACGTCGACAGCACAACGACCACGAAGCAGCGTGGACGGTGGTGAATCGATGCCAAGACTAGCGACACAAGGGTGCTACTCCCGTATGTCATGGAGGTTGGGTGACAATTAGGAAGGTGGGGGTATGCTCGGCGACGACTCGGTGGTGATCTGTGGCGTCGATCGGTGGTAGTATGGCGACCGAAGTGGGTGTCGAAGGTGAGAATCAGGGGCGGCATCAATCGGTGTCGGGGTTTGGGGAAGGTAAGGTTGTGATGAAGGTTGGGTGGCAATCTAGTAAATAAAAATTGACTCGTCTTTGACTTAAATAAAAAATAATAACTAACTTGTAATAAATTCTAAAAAAATTCAAAAAATAGGAAAAATCCCATAAAATATAATACACACCATAACATCACAATGACATATTTTAAAACTAAAAACCCACCTAAACTTCTTTATAACACGTCCTAATGTGTTATTTAGATTAAAAATAATTTTGCTATCAAATATATATAAAAAATAACTACATACTATTATATACTTTGATAACTCATTTCTCATCATCTTTCTGATGTTATTATGATATACTTAGGTATACTTGACCCACCCTCATCACTTATAATACACGATTGGCCTAAACTCAACATGAGGTAATGAAACTGACTCGATTCAAACCGACAGTTGAATTAATTGGTTCGTTAATATAAAACTCTGACTCGAGTCACGCGTTTTAGATTTATTCCACACTCACAATATTTTATTTTTATTCATTTAATTCGCATTATTTCTTTATGTGACAAGAGTGCCTTTAGTCCCACTGAACTTACTTGCCTAACCTGCTCAAATCACATGTAAATCCCATGCCACACACGTGTGCAGGATTCACGTGTAAATTCTATTGACACTAACATTAGAATATATATGAGATTTTTAGTATTCTAATGTTATATATATATGGAAAAACTCTTCTTGTACTCCAGCACAGCCAATAGCTGGAGTTTGATCTTGGCCGTTGGATTAGCATCCAACGACCAAGATCAAAAAAAAAAAAGAGTATTCTAATGTTCTATATAATGAGTGGTGCCATGTATATACGTAATTTTTTAGATATAAGGTGAGTATATAAAGTTCACTTAAGTACGTGATAGGGTTGGAGAGTAGTCCCACGACTCTATTGAACTATGCAAAATAGGTACTATATATTTTATATACGTGGGTTTTTAAGTTTTTAAAATAATTATTCATTTAGATTGAAGTGAATGAGCCCATTTTCACAATTGTTACTTTATTTTGTTTGTATGGTAAATCACCCGTTTAAAATTTGTATTTATTTAATATCATGTCTCTTCATTTGTACACCTCTTGCGCCTCTTAACTAACTCCTATGTTAATTACTTTATTATTTGTAACTTTCCCCATGGACCATTTATCTCCTATCCCCTCCTGTGCCAACCTAATTTGTAGCTGTAGGTGAGGCCAGACCCAAGGTTAGGCTGACAAAACCTTAGTTTTTGATATCGCAAATGATATGATACTGGCACTACGATGATACATATCTCAAATTAAAAAAATATAATTAATAAAACAAATAGAGCTGTACTTAAATATATTGTGATAAAATAATTCAATTATCGTGAAAAAATCGTTTACAAGTTTTCAAGATTTTACAGTTTGTCGTGCATTGATATTTTCTACTTATTCTCTTTTTTTGTGGAATCTACAATTAAGTTGGCTTTATTGTTTTTTTAAATTACATTAACTTTTTAACTAATGTATATTAATGATAAGGATGTGAATTTAAAGTGGTTTTGTTCTTAAATTTTAATTATGATTATGGTTTATGAACTGATGGTTTGTCCTTGTTGCCCTCCTGGTGCATCTTATTTTATAAATAAAAAAATGATTTGCATTGGAAAAAAGAGTCTTTGGAGCTAATTGGAAGAGTTCAAGTCAACTCCACGTTAATTAGAAAAAATGCATGTTAATATACGTGAGATTTTATTATATTATTTAATTTTTCACATGATTACAAGATTAAGGTAGAGGTGAAAATATTTAAGTTTGTTAAGATATATTATTTTAAGTTTCAATTATTCGAATAAGTGTTATTTGTCAATTTCTCTTTTATTTTAATAGTCAATCCCATTATAATAGAAAATTTTCTATAAAATCACTAAATAATTCAATTTTTGTTTTGTTACAATAATAAAAAGTCACACAGTCAATAAAATTAAAATTTAACAATGAGGATTAAAGTATCAAATTTTGTAACACGTGATTATCATACTTCACAGCATCAAACTTCAAATAAACTGCATTGTTGAATGAAGTTTTAAAATTTGAACTATTTAATCTCACCGCTTGATTGATTGACATATCAATAAACCAACAATAAATTCGACTAACCAAAAAATCGCTCCGTTGGGCTGGACGAGAACACCTCACTTGCGAACAATGATTTGATTGATGACGAAGAAGAAAGATAATTTATGGTTCAATTCTCCGTCTTAATAACATAAAAAAAATAATTGATCAAAATTTATCGAGTCTAATTCGTAATAATCATTTATCGAAGAATAAAAAATGACCATGGCTATTAAATAATTAAACGACTCGGAAGCATGGAGTATAAAGTTCGACCCCCCGATCTAAAGTCCCAGGTCGAAATCAAATACCCATTGCTCGAGGCACCGCAAAGAGCGGGGCCACCGAGCCGGCGTTGGCGAAGCGAACCCAATCTTAAAAACCGCATTTAGTTTTCACCCCACCCCAAAAACTGCCCATTTTCCCATTCATCCACCCCCTACCCCAACCCTCAACCCCACCCGCCGTCTCCCCAAATCCCGCCGCCGCCGCCGCCGCCCCCGACCGCGGCGGAACCCCTACCTCCCACCCCTCGACCCCCGATCCCCTCCATCTGCCGGAATTTCCCGCTCTAGCCTTTTCATTTCCCCACTCCCTCTCTTCACCTTGTCCCGGCTTTTTCGGACTCACTCCCCTTCCGCCCTTCTTCGCCGATTGAATTCCCTGGCCTTCCATCGGCCGTTGATGCCCGATTGCCCTTTCCCCGATTCTTGTTCGTTGTCAATCGCCCCCGGTGTTGTTGTTGTTGTTGTTGGGGGTACTTGGAGGTATTTGTTTCCGAGTTTGGGATTGGATTCGTTGCGTATTTCCTTTTTGCTTCCGATTGGTGCTGGGTGATGCTTACCGATAATCCGGCGTGTTTAGTTCTTTTGTTTTTTAGCTATTACGGCCGGTGCGGGCGCTTGCGTGGGGCTGTGCCGCCTCCCATGCATTGTAGGATGATCGATCTGTTGTTTGATTTTGTTTGATTTATTGATTTATAAATTCATTTTTGATTTTGTGGTGTTGAGTTCGGGGATGATTGGGTTAGGTATCTGGCCGTTGCCTGGCCTGCTTTATGAATGATCGGGAGGTAGCGTTCGCCTAGAATTTATGATTTTTGTTGTGAGATTCTCAGTTGAGTGCTTTTACACCTGAATTGAAGTTGGCTATTACCTGTTAAGTAGTTCGATCCTTTGAACATTTGTAAGCTCAAAACGGTACAGCTTGCATGATGGTCACTGGTCTGAGTGGGGAGCTTTGAGTCAATTATGATACAAGTATTTTCAATTCTTTTATGTGGCAACAAATAACATTTGTGTAATGCATTGCTGTGGGCAGGTATTTGTCTGTTCCATCAATTTCCATGTAAACTCATGTCTTTTTTAGACAATCCGGAAGTGGAACGGATTCTGGCAACAGTCTTTATGACAAATGTGCTGCTAACGGGTACATAGACATTAATTCAAGTGATAAAGATGCTGTGACCAAGGTCAATGACCAGAGTGAAGAAGAGGCTGTGGACGGCCCAAGGCAGCTTCAAAATGGAGCTGGGAGCTCCCATCCTCCTGATCTTGGAGCAAATATTTTTCCCTCTGGAAGGAGAACTGTTATGCCCCTCAGCAAGTGGGGTTCGTCCTTTTGGAAGGATTGCCAGCCTATGGACTCCGAGGAAGAGTCTGAGTCGAAGAATGCAGATTCTGATTATGAAAGTGTAGGAAAATTTGATGACAATATGTCCGAAACAGACGGACATAACGACAGTGAAGGATTAAAGAAGGTGCAGGCTGATGCCCCTGTAGAGGAATTGTCATCTGATGATTATTACGAGCAAGATGGTGAAGACCAGAGTGATTCTTTGCACTATAACAGGAATTCCAGTCAACCTGCTCCCTCTATTTCCAAACCGTACTCAAGACTGGATACTGGCATTAACAAAGTAGGAAGAACTTTGAAGAAAAAGTACAATGCTGATGACGCTTATGGTGACAATGAATATACTGCCGATGACGATGAAGGAGAAGATGGTAGTACTTTTACCAGTTTTTTCAACCTGTTGTTTTCCTCTTTTCATTTTGGCTTATATTGTGAGCATGCGTTGGTCTGTTTCCTGTTTTTTACCAGCACTTTGATCTTTGGCACCGTAGTGCTTGGACGATCTGCTTAAAGACTTTTAAGTGGACACCATTTCTCCTTTGATGATGCTTATTTCTGTTGCAGGGGATGATCCCGATGATGCTGACTTTGAACCAGATTTTGAAGACACCAGCATCGGCACGAAGAAGGTGGTTTGCTGGTTGTAATATGCCTTGCGTAGATTGTCCAAACTATATATTTGGAGGTTTAGTTAGCATTGTGGCTCTGTTCTTATATTTTGCTTTCACTTTTACATTAGTCAGGAGGAAGTAATATGTTGGCATCATTATCTTATATATCTGGTTATTCTTTAGTTGATTTGATGACATGAAGTCTTATTATGAAATGGCGTAATAATGCTTATGCTATGTTAATATTGCTCCTAATCCCAAGGAGAAGGGTAGGAAACAGGGACTCTTGTTTTGTTTTTCAACCTGATTCTGAAAGTTTATCAATTTTTCTTGTTTTTATGCTTAGGTTAGCAAGTTAAAGTGTTTTTGTCCATGTACCTTCTGGTACTACTTGACTAAGCAATTCTGAGTATCAACTAGTTCCTCTCAAGCAATGGCTGTGATAATTTTGCTTTTTCTAGATGTTTGGACTAAGATTTGTAATTCGGTAGCCATAGTTTTTACCGTCATTGAACGAACTTGCATAGTGAATGCCACAAACACTTTCTATGCATGCACTACTGTGTGGTGTGGAAGTACGAAAATGTTTACAGAAGCTGAATGCAATAGGTTGACATTGTTAAGTACACTTTTTAAAATGTGGACGAATTTCTTCATGATATGTTTAGGACTCCAAAATAATACTGGAGTGAAACTTTTCTTGCATGACTTTTCTGGTTGCATTGACAAAGTTGTATAGTAAATTGTCAAATATTGCATTTTTTCACTTATAATCTGCAGTATTAAATATCTTTTGCTCCATTGTCTCCTTATTATTGCTTAATAACACAGTTCTTTGTTGACGCTAAACTTGTCGTTTAAATTTGTTTGTTTTTAATTTTATAAAAGGATGAAGACTGGAACGTCGATGCTTCGGATGACGATGATGGCAATGAAGATATTTCTGAAGAGGATGATACTGATTTTATTAATGTTCCACATCGTGGAAAACAATGTAAACTTGCACAAAATGTTAAATCCATTCGAGAAAATAAATTGTTTCAAATACAAAGTGGGAGGAAGAAAGGAAAGGTTTGTAGTGATGATGATATCTCAGAAAAGGGTACAGAAGAAGATACTGATGGGGAGTTCAATAACAAAACAAGGATTGGGCATTCTCGAAAGAAGTTGGCGGTCAGACATGTGTTGTCTGCAAGTACTGTTGTCAATGAACTTCGAACTTCTGGCCGATCAGTAAGAAAGGTGTCATATGCTGAAAGTGAAGAAAGTGAGGACATTGAAGTGTGTAAAAGTAAGAAAGCGCAAAAGGTGTGTAACATTTAGTTGTACTTTGTAGTATTCTATTGCAATGTTAACTGTGTTTTCAATATGGTACTTGTGATACAGGGGACACAATCAATTCATAGTTTCTGTGGGTTTGAAATAGTATAAAATTATTTGGTTAAGTAGTCTTTACAGAAATGGAGTGTTGTGGTTACATGTGTTGGTGCTTATTTGTAAGTTGATATAACTTTTTATTTCGGTCACGAAAATGTAAATTTCTATCTCATAGATGCCCTACTTTTGTGCATTTACGTCAGACTACAATCTCATGAATTTGAATTAGCTTGACTGCTTTCTTTTGTTAATGTAAAATGAGATTTGTTTTTCTGCAGATGACTATGACTTTTTTTATTAGTACTTCTACCAGTCATTTCTTGTTGTTTGCTTCCGTCACTGCTCAAACTTTACATAAGTTAATCTTTTTTTAAAATTAATTTACTTTAGAACTAAAACACTTAGTTCCAATTTATGTTTCATGGCATGTGTAGCTTATTACTAGGAACTTCTTTAATTCTTTGTACGAACACTGGTCATTTAGGATGAAGCTGAAGAAGATGATGGTGATTGTATCGAAAAAGTTTTGTGGTACCGGCCGAAAGGCACAGCTGAAGATGCCCTGAAAAACAATGCCTTGATTCAGCCTACTTTTTTCAATCCAAATTTGGATTCTGATCCTGACTGGCATGAGGTGGAATTTTATATAAAGTGGAAAGGCAGGTCTTATTTGCATTGCCAATGGAAATCCTTTTCTGATCTTCAAAATGTAAGTATCTACGTTTAATGGGATGACATATTCTTGCTGTAGTGCTTTATTATTATTTGTATTTTATTTTCTGTGAAGACAATGTGCTTCATTTTGGTTTCTATTTGCCTTCGTTCGATTTTTTGAGAGCTTTTATCACTTGGATTGGTTTCTGCAGCTCAGTGGCTTTAAGAAAGTTATAAATTATACAAAAAGAGTGATGGAGGAAAGAAAATACAGGAGAATGCTTTCACGAGAGGAGGTACTATCATTATTACATGAGAGATTTTTATTACTCTTAAGATGTGTTTAGAGATGCAACTCAACCTTGTTCAGGTATATGATAAACTTAGTGTATGGAGATTAAAATTCATGTTTGAAATCCATTTTTATATTGTTATCCGAATTTTTAGTGATTGTAGCTAAATTAGAGGCAAAGCTGTGAATTTTTAAGGGAATAAACATTATAAATGTTTTCTTCATGATGGTTAAGCAGAGCAGAATTGGATTTTTTTTCTTTTTTGAC
Source organism: Piper betle (assembly GCA_033002965.1). Lineage (NCBI taxonomy): Eukaryota > Viridiplantae > Streptophyta > Magnoliopsida > Piperales > Piperaceae > Piper > Piper betle. Next base: position 189,281 of record JAURVB010013431.1, on the reverse strand, counting down.
ATTTTTTTTTGTAAATCACTACTTAATGTATTGCGGGTTGTGTAATTATCTATCTTGTTTGAATTTGTTAATGGACATTGACGGAATTCATTGGGTCAATTTTTTTTTGTAGGCTGAGGTACATGATGTTGGCAAGGAGATGGAACTGGACCTTCTTAAGCAATATAGTCAGGTTCTTTTTGCTGGCATTAACTTTTAATGTTGTGTGTTGCAATCTTGTCATGCGCCAAAGTATTGTTTATTTATGTTACTGAACATGTTTTCAGGTTGAGAGAGTATTTGCTCACAGACTAAGTTCTGAGGAGGGCATACCGGAATATTTAGTCAAATGGCAAGGACTCTCCTACGCAGAAGCAACCTGGTACATGAGCCCAATTTTCTGTGAAGTTGCTATGCGTTTTATGATTATTTGAGTACTAGCCGCTTACCCGCGCAATTCATGGCAGTCAAGTGATTTAGTTTTTTGCATAAATCTAAATTAACTTAAAGTATAGTACATTTTAGTAAAAAATTTAATCTATAATATTTATCTGTGATACTCGATTTGTATTATAATATATTTGTTTTTTATTTTCTTATCTATTATATTTATTTAAAAATTTTATATATTAATGTTTATTAATTAATCGATATTATTAATTTTTTAATTTAAGAATTCTATTTAAAACTTGTTAAACGGAAAATAGGGCTTAGTTTTAGATGATTATGATTTTCCAGTTCTATTTCTAATAACAATAGAATGAATTATAATTTTATATTACTTTTGTGAATAGGAAACTATTAATTTTATTTGTAAATAATATTTTTATAAATAGGAATTAAAGGTTAATATTGTAATTCAGTTAGATAACACGTGGCAGATCCTAATTAAAAGTTTTTGATAGGAAACTGATACTTTTAATTGTATTTAATACTTTTGTAAATAGGAAAGGGTAATATTGTAAAATAGTTAGAGGAAACTTGGCGGCACCGTATTAATAGTCTTGAGTTGTATATATATACACACACACATAAATTTATATATATAGATTTGTTTTTTCTTCTAATGGAAGTACTAGTTGTTTCTTCAGGCTGGTTTAATTTTTTGTTGGTGAAAAATAATTATATACCAGATCACCAAAACAAGCAGTTGATATTAGTCACCTTTGTGCAGGGAAAAGGATACTGATATTGCATTTGCTCAACAAGCAATTGATGAATACAAAGTAAGAGCTTTTATAAAATTGAGGATGTGTTCTTAATTCTTTAACATGAACTATTTATCTAAGCTGTACAATAAGAGTTGAGATCAGGTGGTCAGATTTTTATTTTTATTTGGTACTTTATAAATCTTAGGATTAGTGCATCTTGTGTCGACTCACAAAATGGGCTTATTTTTTAGCCCCTTAAGAAAGCTTATAACTTTAAGCTCTTGAAGTACAGAGAATTGATTATGTCAACAATTTTTATTCTATCCTTGTTTTTTAATCTATCCTGATTATCCAAGGCCGGTCTTATTTTTAATCTATCCTTGCACTTCCAAGCATCTATTTGAGTTTTGCATATGGACAATTTTGGGTTATTTTGAGGAAGAGAAGGGGAGGGATTGCAAGGGAACATCCTTTCAATAGGACTAGACCTTTGGTTTTGTCTTTATATTATGATGGGTTTGGTATCCATTCTGCCTCCATTATCTTTCTTACTCCCATATCTCTTACCTAGTGAACCTGCTTGCACATAGGTGCAGGCGAGTTGCTTGCATTTATTAATTTGTTTAATAATTTGTCTGATTCTTTCTTGAATAATTTGATTGTCGTTGATCTGTTTGCCTCTGAAATCTCCGTATGTACTAAATGTTCCCCATAAATAGGTTCGTGAGGCTGCAATGACGATTCAGGGAAGGACCGTGGACTCTCAGAGGAAGAAGAGTAAAGGTGTGTGGTTCTAGTATTTCATCTTTTCTAAATGTTCCACTCACCCTGGATGCTAACATTAGAAGTTCCTTTACTTTTTTTTATCGAGATGGAATGAAACAGCGTTGGGAACTGAATTTATACCCTTTTATGAAAAACGTGCATTATATAACCTAGAGGTGGATTCGTTTTGTTGGAAATGCACTTCTTATCATCACTCATACTAAGCATTTATTTCCTATAAAGTCATTGTTGCTTTGACATAACATGAATGACTCTAAAATATATCTTTACAGCTAGTTTGCGCAGGCTTGATGAACAACCTGATTGGTTATGGGGAGGTAAACTTCGTGATTACCAGCTTGAAGGATTGAATTTCCTCGTTAACAGGTAATAGGAATAATTCAATTTTTCATTATAGAATGTAAGTTTTGCATTTGTACTGCTGTATTTTTAGTGTTACTTACTAATTTTGTTTTAGTTGGAGAAATGATACAAATGTTATTCTTGCTGATGAGATGGGCCTTGGCAAAACAGTTCAGTCAGTATCTATGTTGGGTTTTTTACAGGTATTGTACGTTTATTTAATTACAATTTTTCTGAGTGATTCACAGTGTATATTTTTACTTTATTCCTTATTGGAACAAATTTTAAGCTGTCATTCTCTAATCAACAGCATGCACAACAAATACGTGGTCCATTTCTTGTTGTTGTACCTTTGTCTACTTTGTCAAATTGGGCAAAAGAATTTAGGAAGTGGGTCCCAGACATGAATGTAGTGGTGTATGTGGGCAACTGCGCTAGCAGAGAGGTAGGATGCCTTCTTTCCTGTGTTTCTGTAATTTAATTATGATTATTGCGTTGCTAAACCCATTGATACTATTATTTGTGTGAATTTATATTACATTTTGGTGATTTATAGGTCTGTCAAAACTATGAGTTTTTCCCTGACGAGAGAATTGGCGGGCAGACCAAATTTAATACCTTATTGACCACGTATGAAGTTCTGTTGAAGGATAAAGTTTTATTTTCTAAGATCAGGTGGAGCTACCTTATGGTTGATGAAGCACATAGGCTGAAGAACTGTGAAGCTTCATTGTATACCACTCTTTCGGTAAAATAAGTTGCTAGAATTCTATCCAGGTTTGTGCTTGTTATGGTGAAAAATGAACTGAGGTTATTAATTTTCTTCCTCAAACAATAGGAGTTTAGTACCAAGAACAAGTTACTCATTACTGGTACCCCATTACAAAACAGCGTTGAGGAGTTATGGTAATTGAATTTTTCTTGTGGTGATGAAATTTGATCATGCTGTGGGCATGTTAAAGTGATTCTTTTTGCTAATATTTCAGGGCTTTATTACATTTCCTTGACCCAGAGAAGTTCAAAAATAAAGATGACTTTGTTGTAAAATACAAGAATTTGAGCTCATTTAATGAATTAGAGGTATATTCTGTCTTAAATTTCTTTACTTGGCTGGATAAATGTGAGGAATTTAATTTATTTCCTTAAAATTTTAACTTATATCAGTTGGCAAATCTTCACAAAGAACTGAGACCACATATACTGAGACGGGTTATCAAGGATGTGGAGAAATCTTTACCTCCAAAGATTGAGCGTATTCTTCGAGTTGAGATGTCTCCCCTTCAGAAGCAGTAGGCTGCTGGACCTTCTGGTTAATGTGCTGAAGTAATACTTGTAGGACACTAGCGTGCGTTGCATTGGTTGATTTATTTTCTTTTTTGGTGTTCACCAAGGTACTACAAATGGATTTTGGAGCGCAATTTTCAGGACTTGAACAAAGGAGTACGTGGGAATCAGGTTAGTTTTGATTCATTTGACTGAGTATTTTTATATTTTCATTTTATTTTATGGTTGTGTTTATGATGTCAAGTGATATTAAATATTGAAATAACTAAATAGATATTTGGATTTAGTTTACGTGAGAACTTGTTCACCAGGTTGATATTAGCTAATGATCTGTTTGTGTTACAATATTTTCGTGCAGGTTTCTTTGCTGAACATTGTTGTGGAGTTGAAGAAATGCTGCAATCATCCTTTTCTATTTGAAAGTGCGGATCATGGCTATGGCGGGGACAGTGGCATGCCCGAGAGCAGTAAAGTTGAACGTATTATTTTGAGCAGTGGGAAACTTGTAATACTTGACAAACTTTTAATCCGCTTACGGGAGACTAATCACCGTGTGCTTATATTTTCTCAGGTATAGGCTGAGTATGTTAAGACACCTTTCTAGTACTATTTGGAATTGGAATTCTCTACATTTTTTTGCTGATTGTTTATTCTTTTTGAAATTTTATTATGGACCTAACTAATTAATTTAGTATTAAGATATTAGTATGCATAATTGTTCAACGTGTTCTGAAGATGTTTTTTGTTTTTGTACTGGTGCAGATGGTTAGGATGCTGGATATACTTGCTGAATATTTGTCACTTAGAGGCTTTCAGTTTCAGAGACTTGATGGAAGCACAAGAGCTGATCTTCGCCATCAGGCTATGGAACACTTCAATGCTCCAGGAAGTGAGGATTTTTGTTTTCTACTATCAACCCGTGCAGGAGGGCTTGGCATCAATCTTGCTACAGCTGATACTGTGATAATATTTGATTCAGATTGGAATCCTCAAAATGACTTGCAGGTGCAGGATCTTGACTGACTGTTACCATTTTTTGAACGTTCATTTTAATATATTCTTTTTTATGCTATAGGCAATGAGTAGAGCGCATAGGATTGGGCAGCAGGAGGTCGTGAACATTTATCGTTTTGTGACAAGCAAAAGCGTGGAGGAGGATATTTTAGAGCGTGCAAAGAAAAAGATGGTAACTGAAATTGTTCATGTCTGCTGTTTGTTGTTACGTTTATGTCTTTAATATTGACGTTGTGAATTCTTGTTATATGTTTTTCAGGTACTCGATCATTTAGTTATTCAAAAACTTAATGCAGAGGGGAGGTTGGAGAAGAAAGAAACAAAAAAAGGTGCTTCTATGTTTGATAAGGTATGCTTAGATAATATATACTTCACCTTGTTGACACTTCAACCTTTGGTGTTTTATTTGTGTTTTAAAATTTTATTTGTAGCTAAATTTTGCTTGGAAAAATATCAGTAAATTGTTGATGAATGAAAAATAAATATTTTATTTATTTGCAGAATGAGTTGTCCGCAATATTACGATTTGGAGCGGAAGAACTCTTCAAAGATGAAAAAAACGATGAAGATGGTAAAAAGAAACTTGAAAGTCTTGATATAGATGAAATTCTTGAACGTGCAGAGAAAGTTGAAACCAGGGATGCAGAAGGGGATCATGGAACCGAATTACTTGGTGCTTTTAAGGCATGTCTTGATTTTTTACTTTCAAATTACTAATAAATTTATTTAGACTTTTCTTACACTTATTTATCATTTCTGCAGGTGGCAAATTTCTCCAGCGGCGAAGATGATGCCACTTTTTGGAGTCGCTGGATTCAGCCGGATGCTGTAGCTCAGGCAGAAGTATGTAACTATTACGAATTGATTGTTTTTCTCATAAGATTTGTACAATAAGCGCTTTCTTAGAATTATTTAATTTGATATTATTTGTAGGATGCATTAGCTCCTCGTGCTGCCAGAAATACAAAGAGTTATGCCGAGGATATCCATTCAGAGAAAAGTAGTAAAAGGAAAAGAGGAGCTGCAGCTCCAGATAGAGCTTCTAAACGCAGTAGCCGGGCAACAGATATATCAGTGCATTTTTTGCCAATAATTGAGGGAGCAGTTTTTCAAGTTCGGGCATGGTCACATGGGAATTTATCCAAGAAAGATGCCACTCTTTTTGCTCGAGCTGTAAGATCTGTCTTCTCAGTGTTTTTTTAAATTTTTTTTTATAAATTTATTATATATATGTATATATATATATATTTATTTATTTGAATCAAGCATAATTTTAAACATGACTCTTCTGATGTGACTGGCATGTATTTATATGGATGCTTACATGTTAATGTTTTACTAGGTCGATTTTAATATCAAATATGTGTTGTTCACCATCTGTTATTTTCTTTGGTTTTTTGTGCCATCTGTGTATGAAGCCTTTTGTGAAGTATTTCACAATAGGAATTGACGCATCCTGCATTTGGTCTGTCTCCCATTTAGATAATTCCACTAGTATTGCATTAGTCTAAAAAGAGGAGGATATTTTCATGTTTATATATTAAATATTTTCTTTCTACTGTTAGGTTAAAAAATTTGGTGACAAGAATCAAATTAGCTCCATAGTTGCAGAAGTCGGTGGTGTAATTGAAGCATCTCCTTCCCATGCACAACTTGAGTTGTATGAAGCATTGATTAATGGATGCCAGGAATCAGTTGGTGATAGTCCTGGGACTAAGGTTGAATTTTATTGTTTTCAGGCAGTGTTATCTCTTTCACGTATTTTTTTTCATTTATTTTTAAATGTTCATTTCTTATTTTCTGGAATTGCAATGTTATTTGCCGATCTGTTACAGGGTATTCTTTTGGATTTCTTTGGTGTGCCTGTTAAGGCTCAAGAGATGCTAGATCGTGTGCATGAGCTGCAGCTCTTGGCTAAGCGCATAAACCGTTATAAAGATCCAGAGGCTCAGTTTAGACTGATGACACACATCAGGGGTGCAGCATGGTCGAAAGGATGTGGTTGGAGCCAAGGTGGGAGGGGTAGTTTATTGTTTCCTCTGTCATTTCTATTTGCTGCTCAATGGCCTAGTTATGATTCTAGGTGTTCTGTTTAGTTGATGATGCCAGGTTGCTATTAGGCATTCATTATCACGGATTTGGTAATTGGGAGAAGATAAGACTTGACGCAAGGCTAGGACTTATGAGAAAAATTGCTCCGGCAACACTTGGTAATGGGGAAACGTTTCTCCCACGTGCCCCTAACTTAGACCAACGTGCTTCTGCACTACTACGAAAGGTTGCTATGTTTTACCTTTTTAATCTTTAGGAATAACTGTGAAAGAACCTAGTTTTTTTTCCGAGAGTTCTGGAAGTATAATTAATTAGACAAGAAATTGGTGCTGATACCTTGTTAGCTAATTATTATCAAACAATGTTGCAATTCATAAGAAGCAAACTGTATCTTAAAAAATTGTTAAGATCCTATATTACATGTCAGCTTGTTTGTTAATTTGCATCAAGCATATTTTTTTATGAATTTTTAATATATATTTTCTTTTTAAAAAATAAAATCAGGAATTTCCTGCTACTGGTAGCAAAACTTTAAAAGTGAAACAAGCTCGTGCTGAAGCAGATAGAAATGTAAAGGTTGCTATTAATCGTGGTAGTGAAGGATTGGACAGGAAAGCCTCAAGACTCAATAGTGACTCTGTCCAAAAACATCTGAAAGTTGAGGCCAACGTGAAAGAGGAAGGTGAAGTTTCTGATTCAGAACATTACAAACAGTTTAGGGAGGAAAAATGGAGAGAGTGGTGCAGCGACATTATGTATGATGAGATGAGAACATTGAAACGACTTGAAAAATTGCAAACAACCAGTGAAGACCTTCCAAAAGAGAAGGTAAAGCTAATCTGTTTTGTTTCTCATATTGAGTTGCCAGTATCTTAGTTTTATTTGGATAAGTGTATTGTCTTTCAGGTTCTCATCAAAATACGCAAATATTTGCAATTGATTGGAAGAAAGATTGATCATATCGTGCAGGATAATAGAGAACAGTATAAGCCAACCAGTAAGTGCAAAGCTGACTTTCTTGAGTCACAGTTACCGAATTTTGTTAGTATGTTAGATGATTAGCTGTAAAATGAGTCAAATTTTTTAAGCTCTTTCAGATCTCAAGTGCATTTGTTGAATAATTGCAGAGTTGGCCATGCGTTTGTGGAACTATGTTTCTACATTTTCAAATTTGTCTGGGGAGAAGCTTGCCCAGATATATTCAAAATTAAAACAAGAGCACCCAGCTGATGCAGTGCTTGCATCTTCACATTATAGTGAACCCCGTGGAGGCCCGAGCACACCAGATTTTGACCATTCTCAGTCTATTCTTCTTAATGGAACTCAGAGATCAAGACAATTTAGGAGGCTTTTGCCGCAGTCCTCAGAGGCATTCCAAAAGGATCAAGAGAATGAACAATCAGAAGCATGGAAGCGAAGGAGGAGAACAGATGTGGACTATTTTGAACCGCATGCCAGTAATGGTGGCTGGCTGCCTGATCCAAATTCAGCAGGGATTCTTGGTGTGGCCCCTGCTGATGGTAGGTACTTTAATAATGACAGATTAAGTAGAAGTCGCCAAACCAATTTTCGAGGGCAACTTAGATAGTCAACAATATGCAACCACCTCCTTCCCCCCTCCCGCTCCCCCTTAAAGGGGCAAATCGTAATCTGTTTCCATTTGAATGGAAGCTTGGTTGATATCTGCTTAAATTCTTTGTCCCTGTGAGGAATAAAAGATTGAGCTTCTCTGTTGTGGCGACACAGTTAGTAAAGGCTGGTCCGAAGTTTGGAAGCAGCGCCTCTTATAGCACAATATCTGCTGGGATAGGTGGTTTGGAAAGAGAGGATGTTTTGAAGGCTGTAATGGTGCGGCTACGGGAAAGAATGTATGATATAAGGAGCAACAATACTAGCAGAGTATGGAATCTGCTGTAATTTTTTGTCTAATTTTCAATTTCTTTAAGGGATCCTTTTCTTGGTGAAATTATCTATTGACTGAGCAATGTATAGGGGTTGCAAGGTTGATATTCACAGAAACGAAAAGTTTAAATTTTGATACAAAGATGCTTACTATACAAAAGAACTGTATAATATTTATCAAGGCTGACTGTATAGTTCACTAGTATTTATGTTTCGAGATTTTGATATTTGTTTCTTGGGCATTTTCTTGTACAGTTGTAACCTTGCAGGATGGATTGTGGAGGTGAGTCAAGTCATCGATTCTGCTATTTGTGTATTTTGAAGGTTGTATGATTTGTGTGTATGTTGTATGTATGTGGGCTGGCTGTCATGAATATTTATAAATGTATTGTACATCAACCCAACCCTTGCGTTGGCATTTTGGGGGCGGGGTCATGTCGAGCTCTAGGATTTGGAAAAGGATGTGTTTTTGGTTTAGGAATCTATTAGATGATATAGATTTAATAATCATTAGATTCTTCCTTGTGTATGTGATGATATCTTACTAGTTCAGTTCTTTGCTTTGGAAAAAAGTTGTTTTCTTGTTTCAAGTATGGATGCAATCGTTGCCGTGCTTGGACTTCTAAATGTCCAATGAATTCGTTGTTCTTTTGGGCAATCCTTTGATCACTTACTACACCTTTATTATATTCCAATAAATTGCCGGAAGGTGGTATATATTCGCCATTCGGTTAACACGGCCTTTTGTCACTTTTGACACCTTTATTATGGACAGTGTGATAGTCATCCCATGTATTTGTCTTGTAGAAGAAAAAGGAAGCCCGGTTCTCTTTTCACGGCCAATAAAAATTGTTTGCATTCCCATTTAACTTGTTTTAAAAATAAAGATCGTCTTCCATTCATTTTGCTTGCTTTGGCGTGAAGTCCAAGAGTTCAGGATTTCACCGTCCATGAGGCGTGAAGGTTCCCCTATTTTTCTTTTCTATCATGACGTGTCAAACAAAACAATCTGGGTGGCGATAAACAATTACTACAAGTGAGCTTAAGATGCATCTACTGTGTTTAATGGAGAAATGACACTGATTACAAAACAAGTCAGGTCAATTTAAGATTTCTATTGCCCATGACCATATTGTAGAAAACGGAGATACAGTTCACAGGAATAATCTTGTTTGGGGTAAAAGATTTAATTTCTGGGCGAGAGATACCTACCAACGTGGTGTTACAAATGATGATAGTCGTTTGCTTTCTAATTTCTATGAGGGCTATTGAAACAAAGAATCATCTACTTTTACAATGCCATTTCCCAAGTCGTGTTGGGATTCCCCCCCCGCCCCCCCCAAAAAAAAATTCATGTCTAGGGGTTGCTATCTCGAAATGTAACAAAATAAACATGATCCATGATATATGGCTTCAAAAGATTGTTAAAGGTAAAACACATGATGGTCAAGGTGAGAAGAGCTAGTTTTGTTGAAACCATTCATCATTTTTGGGGTGAAAAAAATAGAAGAGTTTTTAAGTAAGAAAGAAGAGTAAGTTCCTTTTGATATCATCAATGATTTGATCCGTAAATTTGGTAATTTGCCTCTATATTTTTCAGCTTTATTATGTTTCTCTCTTGTTTGGCTGGATGCATTCAATTGAATTAGACATGTACAGTAGTACTCTAGATGAATAAAATTCTCTTACTTTAAAAAAAGTTAAATTGAAATTAAAAAATATATATCTGGGAATCCCATCGTGATGTGAAGGACATTTAGATCAAAGACACCCGGGTGTCTACGTACTCGGTTTTAGTTGTCTGATGAAGTAGATTAGAAAGCGGGAGGAATATCGGTGCCGACCAAACCTCTTATTCCTAAAGCAAATCAAAGTGTCTCTCCACAATTTATGCGATTATTTGATGCTGTCAATTGCGGGTATAAATAGCAGTTAACATAAACCTTTCTGCAACCAAGAATTGATTGACTACTTGCATTGATTCAGTCTCCCAGGAATTATGCCGCAGGACGAGGAACAAAAGATTGAAAAACCACCCCTAGGTATGACTGTCATTAACTACTCGTTTGACATTACTCAAACATGTCACGTAAAATTTCATCAAAACAGAAGTCGAATGATAAGATTTCGTTGAGACTTGAAGTGTTAAAAATTATGCTCGATTGCTATCCAGGTTTCCCAGATGGAAGCATTGTAAGGAAGAAAAGATCTTCTTGTCCCCGTTCTTCAAAGAAAGGTGATAGAGGCTTCATTGAAGGATGGTATGCCCCTCACCTTCTCCAATATTAATGTGGGTACGCTCGTTTTTTATTTGTGTTGATCTGCGTCGTGTTTTGGTTGCAGTCTGTTTGCTTTGTGCTGCTGCTGGCTCTGCGAAACTTGCCTCTGATGTTTCTACTAAGAGTCTATGACATTACATGGATGCTGCTTTGTGTGAACTAGGTGTTTGTGAATTGTGATCACTAAGGCAACTAAATAAATGAGGCTTATGAAGTTCAGACTTAATATTTTGTCCTCTTTGTTATTCTGTCGATTTTATTGAATTAAAGAGTGAACATATATGTTCACGCCTACATTTCCTAAATGCAAACAAGGTAAGGACTTTGTATGATGGATACTCTGTCGTCCTACCCTTTTCATTTGTGGAACTGCCCTTTAGCTTTACCTAAGTAAACTCAAATATAACCATGCTCTATAATTTACGACTTTCATTGAACAATATTTTCAGCTTTTCTTTTATTTTTTCTTAATTGATCCTCACAAAACCGGCTTTTTTAGGCTTTCATCTCCTGTAATCTAAGGTCTCACAGTTAAAACTTACCATTAATTATCGCTCGTTCGAATTGCGTGTAGCTACAAATTATATTGCATTTCCTACGTATCCACAAAATCAATTATGAAGAAGCTTGGTGCTGAGCATTTTTCTTGTGTTTTTTTATTTGTTTTGATTGCTGTAATTTCATTAATATTAAAAATCGCCCGCCTAGTCATAGACGTTGCTGAAAAAACCTGGTGCTTCCTTTAGCATGGAGAGAGAAGAATGGAAATTAGAAACACATACATTCACCCTTCGCCCTCCGCCACCATTTCTCTTTGGTTCCTTGCACTTCACCTTGTAATTTGTAAATCTTTTCGAACCAGACATACTTGTAACTTGTATAATAATTTAAGCATATCATAAATATGAAAGGCAAAATAGTAGTAGGTGAAAGCTCCGGGACGAATAATTTCCACTTTCCCTTTTGTTATGTCTTTCTTCAAACATATGCAATCGAGACCCTCATATGATCCCAAGCTACATGGGTACACGCCTATTTATAGAATCATTGATACACGACCTTCTCAATCCCCTACACTTACGTATAACTTCGAGATCGCTTCATCATCTTGCCAAAACCAAAGTCGACGACAAACTCCGTGACTCTTGCAGATGGACAAGAACTACTTTATGATGCATTGACAGGTTCTCTATATATACACCCTTTTAGTTCGCTTATATGAATTTTTAAGCATGAGTCACAATGTGCACGAATTGAACGTAAAATGTATTCGATAATTTGTAGCGTGTGATGCATGTATATATGATGCAGGGTGGGGATGGGACGAACGGGCCATAATCAATTTGGCAGGGAAGATGAACTCGAGGCAGGTCATGTCATTCTCTTCCAGGTACTGGGAATACCTCAAACCAAGTTTTCTAATAGAAGAGAAGGAGGTCGATCTCGAAGCAGCTCATGTTCCCATCGAAAAACCAGAGCAGGAAGCACCAAGAGAGGCACATCGTTTTATCGTGAGAAAAAAAGTTGCACCCGGATCTTCTCATCAGCAACAATGAATATCTGTTTATTGACAATGGCTAAATTATATAAACTTTGGTCTTCAATGTAGAATGCCGTTATCTTATGGATATCACCAATGGCAGAGCACGAAGCTCGCCGAGCTCGCAAGGCCGTACTTTCATGGACTGCGATGGATCTCGTTGAAATTGCTTGCATTAGAACAGCTTGAAAGGCGTATCAACACGTGTATAGGTACTCCCTTGAGGAAGATGTTGCATCCCACTTCCAAGAGTACCATGCTCGCAGTGTACGATCAAGCCATCTCAGCTGTTTTTCATTTATCACGGGTTTGTAATTTTATTGTTCAATTTTTTTGAGATCTTAGCTGATGGTGCTACTGGTTAGCTCATACAGGTACGAAACTAGTCATAAGCCGAATCCAAACCGGGCGGACTATGAAGCTAAGACCATCAACAAAGCAGTTCTTTGCGCCCATGCCAACAACCGTGACCTTATTATGCGAGACGAAGATGTCAGTTTTAAGAAATTAAATATATATGATAAAATATAAATAAGATAAAAAAACTTATCTTTTAGCGGAACGGATCGATGAATAAAAGTCACTCACGCTCGTAAGTCAAAACTTGATCACTAAGAAAAAAATATGATTTTTATTGCCTATCATCCATCTCTTTTGAAACACAGTAACTCCTTTTTTATTTTCTCATTTTGACGTCGAAAAGATGTAAAATTTATAAGGCTTTTTATTATTATATCAAATTAACTAATAAGACAAATATCAGGTGATAATATTTCATTAGTTTGAGACTTAGTCAAAATTAATCTCGTGATTAATTTCCTGAGTCCACCCCTTATGGGTGTCTCCGTTAAAAAATATGTCAACATCTTCTACTCATATTTAATGCGGTAAATGATGTGTTACCAACTTATGAGTGCCACCAAATCGAATCTGACACTTGCACGTAAAAATGCATGACGATGTTCTACAAAAGTTTTTCATATGATAAGTAGGTCGTGCAACCTGCAAGTACAACCAAATATGAAAACTCAAACTATGCACCTGTTAGGGATATATGGTAACTTATATACAATCGTTATACCCCAAACTATTATTGAAGATCATATATCCCTCAAATTATTTTACTTTACTACTTGTATCTATATTATTCAGTCATAAAGACTTTATAATAGTCTAGACTTAGATATAGTTTATAATAGTCTTCCTTTCATACTCATATTACTTTTAGTATACAAAATGATTAATTTCTTAAACATGCCACTTTATCACCGAATTATTATAGCTGCAAGTAGTAAACTAAAGAAAGATATATTGTTTGTTATCTAAAATATAGTTGAAAGTAACTAAGGGTATTGAGAAGCAATTTTGCTTGGAGGATCTCACTTAGTGGAAAAGTAGAGATCATTCTCTCACTATCTTCTTGGTCGAATAACACACGTAGTATGAATCACATGTTATAGTGGATAAAAATTTACATAAAAAATAACTCACATAGAGTGTATGTCTGTTATTAACACCATATAGATTTAAGTCCAATTACCACTCAGGTAATTAACTTGAGACAACTAACACAATTAAAACTAATGTAATTGTCTAAGTTTTATATGGAATTATGGCCGTGAAAACCTACATTGACCCTTTTCAAAAACGGTTTTATTTCAATCTTTTATTGAAGTGACATACGTGACTTGAAATACTAATGTCTCATCTCTCAATGTTACTCAACCATTAGAGGTGAAACTCGGTGAAAAAGTCATTCATCTCGTTTGACATATTATTCATTGTGTTAGTGAACATACATTATGCAAAATCATTGTAAGTTTTGATAAACATATTATCAATTATATATGATGACTTCAACATCTCAAATACTATCATAAAATGTCATTTTTTAAAATTTATATATCTCAACAAATGAGTCCTTTTATGTGATAGTATAAAATTTTATCAAAATAGTGCTCTCAAAAACAATATTGTTCAAGATATCATTTATTTGCTACATAGGATTAAAAGTTATTACTTCATAATAGCAACAAGATTATCTCCTCTCAAATTTAAATAATCCCTTAATAATAAATAAAATTGTTATACCCAAATTATTTCATACTACACTATTTTGTAGAGCAATAAGGTCTATATTAAATGCAAAACACTAAGTTAGACATTTATCATGAATAATATAACTCAACATATAAGTTATATTTACATCAATAAAATGATTTGCATTATTAGGATTTGTGCTTAATTAGTTTTAAACAAGTAATTCATTTACAAATCAACACGTGTACAATTTTATACATATAAGGCCATGAAGGATAAAAAAACTTTAAAATATTCATGCCTATATATATTAATGATAGTTTTTCCTTTATCCTCAATAAACAAATAAGAAAAATTGCTCCATTTATGCATGTCGTCAAATAACAAAAAAAGCATAAATATTCAATTTCTGGGATACTAAGAGTTAATGATTAATTTTCCTGCATTAAGTCACTTTAATTTCAAAAATAAAAATGTTGCATTAAAATATACAGAATAGATTTTAACACAAAGTAGAAATCTTTTTGTACTCATGTCAATTTTAACACAAAGTATAAACCAACTAGTACTTATATTAATGTTAACACAAAATATAAATTAATTAGTACGCACGTGCCCTTAATTTTAAAATAAAGAACTATTTTTCTTATAAAAAAATAAGCACCAATTTTCAAATATAGTTAACATTTTAGAATGTCAATTATGATACCATATGTCATAACATGATCATAATTGATCTTTTAAGAATTGTTAAAGAATTCATGATTTTGGATGACAATTAAATATTGATTATTTATCACATCACATTAAATGCTCATAATGATCTTTCATAATTCTTTCAATTAATATAAAAATCTTGTCAATCCATCGTATAACTATGGAAAAGATTATTCAACGTTTATTTGATATAATCATAAAGACTAAATATATTGTGGCTAATTTGAGACGAATTGATCGATCATTTAGACAATTAGTAATAAATATATTACTTAAACAAATATCTAAAGATAAATGCATGTATCACTTGACTTTAAAAAATCAATTAATCAACCATCTAGTTATATCCACGCGAAGTTGAAAGACTTCATTTTATATTAATGAATTCCATTCATACTTCCATCATCTTCCAACAATTCAAAATAAGATACCACCACTTTAGAAAATATAAAATCACATCAATAAATAATGTGATATAATGTTTATATGAAAGAAATAAACTTTTCAATTATCAATTTAAAACGAAAAATATTTTCATATATACACTCGCTAAGAGTTAGATGTGGTATTATTTTATGTTGCTCCCACTCGGATTAAATTCCGATCATCAACCACATATGTATAAAGGTTGATCTTATAAAGCATCACAAATCTTAAAATCTTTCATACTAAATAAAGATTTTATAAATCAATTTATAGAACATAACATCTCTATATCAATTTCATTATTATCCATATGTTTACATATGAATATTGCAAAAATAAAAGAATTCAAATATCTGCAAAGGATAAATATTATTACTCAACCTCTTAAAAAATAAATCGGGATGTGAACATAGATTTACAACTTGCAAAGTCATCATCAAATTAAAACAAAAATACAAAGCTTTTGTTTAGAGTGCATCATAAACATTGTTGATATGAAAACATCTGGTCAAGTGTTTTTTTCCACTTAAAAGGATATTATTGAAAATCTAATAAAAAATCACATCGTGTAATCATAAACTTAACCATTAAATAAAGATTTTGTTATTAGATTCGGCAACTCTAATTTGTTACAAAATTTATTGAACATTTTAATTAACAAACAATTATCCTCATTTTCACATTATTTCTCTAAATTAATTAGAGAAAAATAATAGTCTTGCACCATATACAAGAAATATTTGGTATTTATTATATTTTCATTTGTATGCCAAAAATAAAAGAAGCAATAAATACCTTATAATGATACAAAATCATTTAAATATCAAATTAAATGAATAAATTAACCAATAAATATGGTCATTTTAATGCCTTGCCCTTAAAAAATAGGGTATAAATGTCAAATTATTTATTTGAATGGAAACTTGATTATAGTTATAAATTCATAAAAAAATTTAAACTAGAAGGAATAATTCAATCAATTTAACATACAACAAAATGCATGTTTATTAAAAGTTCTGTAATACCATTGTTAGCCAATTAGTTCACAATGATCATGACTATATAGTATAACTGAAACGTATACTAACAAATCATTCTTCGTAATTTATGATCATTATTTAAATAATTTATGCAAGTATCTACAATTATAATTATATTAGAATTAATCTGATTAAAAAGAATCATTAATATGCTTGAAAAAGATTGAGGACAAGAAAAAATTGTTTAAAAAAGACACCTATTGGGTAAAAAAAATTACTAATACAAAGAATTTACAACAAATAACCATTAAGATTTTAATAATTAACTATGTGGGTAAGTACATTGAATATTTATAGACACAAAGTTTATAAAAAAATATGTATACAAAGTACATTATTAATTAGTATACACAAATTATTAAAAAATATACACATAAATTACATTTGAAAATATTTTATATACACAAAGTACATAAAATTATGTATATAATGTACATTTCTCTTTTTTAAAAATGTACATTTAGACATTTATTTGTACACAAAGCACATAAAAAAATGTGTATATTATTCACTATGTAAGTGTCGTTTGTAACAAGCTATTTAAAACTTATTATTAGATTATTTTTTCAAGTCCATTATCTTTCAATTCTTATCACAAAATAAAATTTTGACACTAAAATTAATTATACTTGCAACTTTGTATCATTTATTTTGACTATATAATTTAGTCTCCTACTTTTTTCAATATAAATTTAATTTAAAAATGTAACTAATACAAGATTGAATTAAAATATTGATAGTCACTTTGTAAAAAAATGATGAAGGTGTAATATTTAATTTAAGTCACAAAGACAAAAATTAAATATTGGACAAATAGCTATAAAAGTGATCTTCACCGTGGACAATTTTTATGTCATTGTTACCTAGCAATCTCTTAATATAATGGAAAGTGAAATATAAAATTTAAAATAATAGATATGAAAGATTTAGCATGATAAAAAAATCCAAGCTTTTACCGGTAACACGATGCATAATCCGTCAACTAAAAAATTTTAACTCTCTTATTCCCAATATTTAAAATTGGTTTATTATTTGTCACAAAGATAATTGTAAACTAATTAGACCTCGTATAAATTGATCTAAAATCGATTCAATTCAAAAAATTTGGTCAATTTATATTGGATTAGTTTATTTATAGTCAAATTTGGTCCAAGTCCATTTTATGAAAATAGTCTGGCTAAGAACATATCTGTTAAATCCGATTTTATTCTTTTGGTTTGGTAAGAACCAATGATTCAATTCGTTTAGAACCAATCATTTTAAAACAATCTGAACAAATTTTTAAAAAAAATGAACAGATTATTTATATTCTCTATATTGTTTTAAAATTAACAAATGAGAATAATTTGGACCACTGCTAAGTTAAAAATAGTTTCGGACTCGAATAAAATAGCTGACCAAATTGTTACAAAAGAGTAACAACAAGCAAGCTATGAATAATAAGCGGGTTATGATGTTCGAAACAAATTATCCAAAGACCAAATCATGGAAATTTTAAATGGGTCTCTACTGGGACTTGAAATGGGCCGAGTTTTATTTGTTCATGTATAAGCCATCCGGACACGAGTGACATAGTCGTGTCCGCCCAAATTAATTTAAATCGCTACGGGAAAATAATTCGGCCAGGCGCCGGCTGCGGCTTCGTCGGGAAGGGGTCGCCAACGGGATGGGAAGTTTCAACACTACCTCAGTCCTCATCTCAGTGATGGTTTCACTATGATGCTCCGGCGAGGAGGGGGATATGGGGCTTCTGCTCAGGAGCTCGGAAGGTGGAGCTCCGATCACAGATGGCCGGAGGTGAGCAGATAGGGAGCGGCAACAGAGGTCAGCCTCCAGATTGCTATGCAATCTCCACTCTTATCAATTAGTGACGGACTTCGGCCATGGGTGGGAGTTGGTTTCCAGCGAAGATAAAACTCACCCGAGAGCGAAGATAACCCCTACTTTTGATGTTTATGGCTAATAACGATTAACATTAGCAGGTTAGGATAGGCGAGTCCACTTCTGAAAGTCCCTGTTCGCCGGAGATGCCGGAATCGCATAGAGTCGACGGTTGTTCACTACTGTATTTTATTCAGTCGGTGAACCATCAACATGATCTAAAAAACATGATCTGTGGTATTTATCAACAACGCATCTTTAAAGAAAGAATTTTCAGATCGAACGAAAAACATGATTGAAAAAATAGATCAAACTGATTTTGCAAGGGATAAAGATCCCAAATTTATAATATTGATCAAATCTTAACATGAATCACGTATCAAATTAGGAATTAAAATTATAAAAAAATATTTATTTTATAATAATAATGTAAAAAATAATTAATAAATTATCATAAAAGAATCATTAAACATGATTTATGATCAACAAATAATTTAAATATGTTTTGATTTTGAAAAAAATAATGTGGAATATTTTCTTCTAGTACCAAAAATTAATATATATCATAAAATATAACTAAGATAAAAAATTTATCTTGCAGCATATAAGAATTATTATGCTTGCAAATCAAGACTTGATCAACAGAAAAAAAATCTGATTTTCATGATGTATTTATTATCCTTCTCTTTGAAAACACCGTAATTCTTTTTTCTCTCGGTTTTACGGTAAGGAAAGGGATGTAATATTTATAGATGTTTTTCATTATTATCTTAAAGTAATTAATAAAGCTAAATATTGGGAACTAATATTTAATTAACTTGATACTTAAGTTAAAATTAATCTTTTAATTGATTTGGTAAATCCACCCATTGTCAGTATCTTTATAAAAAAATACACCTACGAGTAGTTACGATATTGGGTACTAGAACCAGAGACCAGCTTCTAGCTACTTTCAATCTTTACAAAGAATTGATCGACAATGAGATTAGCGGGATAACAATTGCTAACATATAGAATTGCTCGGTATTGATGATACAATTTGTCAAAAAGAAAACTATTATAACTGGCTTGTTTCTTCAAGAATTGAAGGAAGAGCCTCTCTTGCAAGCAGCCGTCGAATTCATCTATCATCATGAGAAATATTTATGCAAGGTAGGATATATAACTAATCTGTCTTTTGACGGCTGGTTCGGCACTCGTTACTACTATAATGTACAAGGTTAAGAAAATGGAAGATGCTTTTGCGGGTTTACAGATTCTTACAAAGGCATTTGAAGGAGGAGCAAGCGAATATGCACGAGAGGGTTTACCTCAAGTTATCGTCAAACCGTGTGTTCACGTGGAAATGACAAAGATTGATGCCCGGTTCCAGAAAGTGCATAACAATGTTCCCCTGGTTACCAAAATCAGAGAGCATGTACGCAGGAAGCGTGCGGAGTTCTTGCTAGCTCCGCTCAAACAGCGAGAAGCTTGATGATCATAAACAAATTTATAAATGCTGCCGCCTTTGTGTCATTTATGTTTTACATGCATATATATATCGATTCCTCAATAATTGGTTCAATGCTATGAATTGTTTATTGATGTATGTTAAATGTTCAATGCCATGTGAAAAACATTGATCTTGGTCATTGTACTAGGACCTCACATGCAGCAAAATAAAACCGAGTTGCAAGCATAGTACATTCCTATGGTAATAATCACACAGCACAAGATGACAAGCACGGATTATTTCATATTTAAGTACCGGTCCCAATGATCGATCCTTTCAAGAACAGTAATTTTAGAAAAGGATCAAAAAAGGCCGCACCACTCACCAACGAAAGAGAAAACAACAAAATAAAGGAACTGCAAGTCGACCACAACCATCCAAGAAGACTCAGAGTTCGGACTGCCCAAGAAGAGTGAGGAGGAAGGCCTTGTAATCCCCGTGAGTGTCCTTGGCCACAGCATGGCTGAGACTCACACTGTTCCTCTTGTAGTACTCTTCTTTGATCGCCTCCAAATCTCTCTCAGCTCTTGTGACGATCACCCTCGTCAGAGCATCTTCATCCGTCCCAACCTTGTTAATGGCATTCCTCAGAACCTGACATATATGCACACACATTCCAGTAAGATGTCATTTCATCTCAGTACAAGTAGCTCACAAATGCAAGCTTTTCTCGCTAATCTTATTGTCTATCAATCGCAAATGAAAGCACTGTGATATGTAACAAAATGGATAAACATACATTCGGATGAATCCCAATAAGATATCATTAAAAGTAATTAAAAAATGCAAGAATATTCTAGCAGCCCTTTTGATCCATCATAGCAAATGCTCAACATTATTGTGATATGTAACTTTAGATTAACCTGCATTCTGATATATCTCAATAAGATGTCATTACAAGTAATCACAAATGCAAGCTCTTCTCGCAACCATTCAGACCTATCATAACAAATGCCCAGCATTGTGAAGTCTTAACATGGATTAACACACACTTCACTGTTCAAAATTTACATATCCATCAGCTGCTCACACCTAGTTCCTAGTTAGTAATGTTTAATGTTCATACCTATCTGAAGTGATGTATAAAAGCTCACCTTCTCAAAGTACTTTTGTGGGCAGCTGATGCAACGGATCACAGCACGCAGCAATGGCAGGAATTCATCACCATGGTCATTACCCGTCAAACCCTGCTCATCAAGCAATCAGTCAGAACCAAAGTCGTTTGCCCAAACAACCCAGTTTGATCAACATGGGAATGCAGCTTGCTATACACAAACCTTGGTGATGGAAGATCCATACTCATCCTTGTAGCTGTTGAATGTGGCGTTGAGCTGCGCCTTGCTTCTGGTGCCGATGATCCTTAAGATCTCCTCATGCCCGAATGCCTTCCCTTCAATGGCTTCTCGGAGGATCGCAGCCTCCGAATGAGCTAGCCGCAGGTTTACCTCATCACCGTCATACCTATGCGTACCCACCAGCGCCACCAGTAGCTGCTCAAGATATATACACATACAGAGTACAACTCGAAGAGATCATCATATAAGAATCAACACCGATCAAAGAAAGACAAGATTTTTGGGAGACAAAAAGCTAATAGCAACGGGTGTTGGTTACCTTGCGGACATCCCCTTTGTTATGAGAGGCGACATCTTCTTCCAGAGAGTGCTTGTAGCGAAGTTGGTATGCATGTTTTGCTGCTAGGAGCTCAGAAGGAGATGTGGCGCAGGCTATCTCCACAACGACCCGATTGTGAGGGAGCGGTGTTTTGATTGCTGTGTGAGCCAAGATCGCATCCCTCTCGACAGGATCAAAGATCCATCGGTACACCGCTCTCTACAAATTAAGAACAGCATATTGACTTTTTTTGCATCAGAATTTGATGAACATGCATGCTCTTAGAAGAGATTGAATATGGCTTGGTCTACCTCAAAATCACCGGAGATTTCAGATTCTAGGCGCTTGATGAGGTCCTCCTGGTACAGCTCTTCATAAGCTGCTCTGATGAGCTTCCTCTGAACTGCATCTCTGTGGCCGAGTATTGAGATGATAGTCTTTCATTAGTTCCCCAACCTGATAGACCACGGATATTTATAGGCTTCAAAGATGATGGTGATTAAAAGAAGCATTGCATGTAATGAAAAATCTATGCACAAGAGCTGATAAAAAAATCAAAAAACAGGGTAAGAGCAACTAGTGATGAAAATATTGGAGATCAATTGAACCTTGAACAGCTTTCCTAAGACTCTCGGCATCTTCGACAGGTGATGGAGGTGGATTGGGGACAGTCAGTGTGGCCATCCTTTCCCAAGTTGCAGAACAGAGATGGAGACGAGGAATGGGTTGTGTTTGGTTTGGGCTAAATATATATATGTTTATATATTTATACAAGGAAGAAGAAAGAAGAACACCTGCTGATTCTACATTTGAAGGGCAGAGATCGAAAGAGGAGAAGTTACATTTGTCTTTGATTCATTTGCCAACTCAAAAACGCTACAGTAGCTAACTTGCATTCATCCCTGTCAACATTGTAACGTCATTGCTCTGTAAAAAAAACATCGTAACGCCACTGATATCGAAACCAGGTTATTTATGATATTCGTTGTATTGTATATGGTAAACACTAAACTTAGGCCAAGTTAATTAATGGATTTCTAAGCAGGTCGAGTTGGATTGGAGTAACCGTAGTTTTTATTTCAAGCAACTCCGTTTTAAATACCAGTTATTTACTTTGCCATACATAGTGCGGTTTGAATCGAGTTAAACTAAATTTTAAAATTATAAATAATATATTTTATTAGATAGTAAACATATATTTAAGTATCAATTTGTTTAATTTAGCATCGGTTAAAATACTGTAATTTTTATTAAAATTCAGATTTTATAAAAAACCAAATTAATGTTTTTTAAAAAAAATTAAAAAAGTGAATTAAAATAGTATGAAAGCCTAAATCACATTAAATTTAGAGGTGCTATGCAGTATAGAACAGTTTAAAATTGAGTGCTATGTATGATATTTAAAATTACGGGAGTAACAACCTATTTTTAATATCAATGCTTTTGTACTTCATAGTCTATTTTTATGTATTAGTTCAACTTATATAGACGACTAAAAAGTAGAGAAAGTGAGATGGAAGGCAGACACTCGAACATGCAAAACATTTGTTTATAGTTCGAAATTATACAACAGATTACCTGGGAAAAAAAGACAGGCCGTTAATCACTAGGAATTCAATCATACCTCAACATTTTGAGTTCTTTTAGACCCCATCTTTCTAAATTTTAGAATTCTAATCAAAACACTCAAGGACCAATTAAGTGGGTGCCAGCAACGTTGGGACAATCTCGGAGAGCCCATGTAAATAAACAATTGATTGATGATATATTGTACTTGTTATGTTAATACTGGTTTTAATACTCAATACAATTGATGAAACTATACATGTAAGTGCTGAAATTAATGTTAAGCTAAAGACTTGCAAAATATTGACCATGTATCTACAAAGCTGCCTCATATTGCGAATCCATTCATAGCTCGGTTTTTTACCCAATTAGTAACACTTTTTTTTATCAACATGCAACAAATGGAAGCTTGTTTTATATATATATATATATACATATTTCCAAAGCAAAGGGTGTTAATTTGTATTTGTTGCTTGCTACTCGTGTGTTTTAATGGAGTTGGTAGCTAGCTCTTGGCGCCGATCGGTTAAACTGCAGTCAATAGCGGGTTAGGTTATCTAATCAACTAGCAAAGAAATCCTCTCGTACTTTATAGCTAATCTTTCTCCGTCTATGTGCATTTTCTCCTTCTTGCAGCTTTAGTCTGTTCCCTTTTCCCTCTTCGGTGATTGAGTGCATCCAAAAAATCATTATCATCGTTTAAAAAATTATAATGATCATCCTCTCTGTACTTTTAGTACACGTCATTTCGGTGATATCTAAGCTTCTTTTGTCAAAGCGATGACGTCAAAGTTACCTCAGCTTATGGCATGGCCTCTGCAGTTCTTTACAAGTTACAGTTGGTTTAATACCGTTAACTGGCTGGAGCATTCATAAATAAGGGATGTCGAGTCGACTGAGTTTTACTTAGATCAAATTGGACTCGTCTAATTACATGTTTAAGTCAGGCATTAAAACATTATATTATTATTAAAATTTTGTATTATTTCATACTATTTTATTAGTTTTTAATCAAATTCCTTAAAAGAAATTTAATACACATATTTAAAATTTTATTTTTATATGAAATATTGAGCTTTGTATGGAGCTCACACAACCGAACTCATTTGACTTCAAATAGAGTCTTGAATCAAGCTTTTCTCCGGTCAAACTTCATGACTCAACTTAGTCAAACTTTGAACAATACTATTCATAAAATAAAAATTAATATTGAACAAAATATAATGTGAGCTATTAAATTACAAAGATGATTGAATGAATACAAGTAGAAAAATTAGTTTTTGTTACAAAAATTTTTGTGACAAATCCCCCTAAACCAAGATATATTAATCTTTGTCACAAAAATTTGCCATTGACTGTTGTGGCAAAATACTTTGCTTCTAATTAGTTTGACACCAAAATACACTGTCAAAATATTTACCAGAGTCTGTCATGATAATGAAAATTGTGATAAAATTTTAAAATTAATAAAAAATAAATAAACGTATATACATATATATATATTATATTAATTGTTCATATATTCTTTCTATTTTTTCTTGGGCTGGCCAACATTGCAGAGAATAGTGCTAGGGCAGCTAATGGAGGTCGGCGGGGTACGGGGCAAGGGACAGCCAAGTGGTAGGGTCCTTAGGCTGAGGGTAGCCGAACTAGGGCGCCCTGAGCCATAGGTGGCCATGGCCGCCCTCCCCTTGCAAGGGGCAACTGGATCTAGTTGCTCTAAGGCCTACAAACGGCCACATCTAGCCACCCTTAGCCTAAGGACCATTAGATTTGGCTGCCCTTGACTTGAGGGCAACTGATATGGCCGCAGGCTTTTTAGGAATTCCTGACCAGATCTAGCAAGCGGCCACCTATAACCATCGACTGACATTAGGGCCAGATTTGGTTACCAGCTACTTAGGGAGAGGGCGGCTAGGCCATCCAAGTTTGTTAGTGACCAAGTTGCGTTCAACTTATTTTCTTAAAAACATTATTAAATCTAGCTTGTAAAGATATTATAGACAATTCAAATTTTTCCTCTTTTCTAGTAATTATGCATAATTTATTTTATTTAATAAGATAAAAAAACTTCTCCCTTGTTTAATAAACGGCTCTTTCAGGAAGCTCACCATCAACGCTAGATTAAAAATTTTAAAACACTAGCAGCCTAGCACATCGGACTCTATGACATAGGGCACAGGCAGGCCACAAAAACAGTGCTCTTGCTGACTCTCTTACATATGTTTTTTAATATATATATATATATATATATACACACACACACACACGGTGAAGTCTTCTTTTAAAATATATCTACCTACTCTTTTAAAGTAAAAAAATTCATGTCACCGCCTTAATTGTAGGTTTTTAACAATAAGCTATCTCAAAATATAACAGCAATTATAACAAGAAAATTTTAATAAATAATTAAAGATCTTTTCAACCAATTAAATTACAATCAAACATATAATAAAATATTCTTAAAATATAAAAATTATAATGTAGATAAATAATTCAAACCTTTATATAAGTTAATATTTACATTCATTTAATTTTTTTAAATGTAGTAAGATTTATTTTTATTCTTTTTCAAAAAAAGTAATAATAGAGTTTCAACCAAAATTATAATAGAATATTCTTAAAATATAATTAATTATAGTGTAAAAAAATAATTCAGACCTTTATATATGTTAATATTTACATTTATTTAATTTTTTAAAATGTAGTAATATTTGTTTTATTCCTTTTCAAAAATATTTAATAATAAATTTATCTTATATTTTTTTAAGAAATCAATTTATATAATAACCACATATTACGCAGGAATTTTGGCTAGTATTCGTTACTTTGAAGTCTTCTTAGGGTTTTAGCCGCCACTACGTTAGCAAAAAGGGGGACTGGACTAGTTACTGTATGAAGGCTTGTTCATTAGATGGGCCCAATGTCTTCCCGAAAAAGTAGACAATATAACTTACATTGATTCTAGTTGAATGGGAGGATATGGGATACACTATAGTATAATTAAACTTATTTTTTAAGTTTTTATAATATTTTGATTAGTTGAATCTCTTAATTATTATCAGAGTGTAATTTTTAATTCTTTGTTTATTGGTAAGAGTAGAGTGTGGTGTCCCCAGCCTCACTTCCCAACTGGTTAATTAACTTCTTGATACTGAATGTTCTGAAATGTTCACAAACTAAAGCCGGCAATCAGATGGATTGGTAGGAGTCTTAAGCAGGTAGCCCACAACGGGTCTGCCAATGCCTTTTACATGTGTTTTGCCTCTTCTTACTAGTTAGTTGAAATGAAGTGTTTTGTTGAGGGTAAAAAAATCCCGCCTGGTTAGGTTTCCGTCTAAGTTAGGAATTAAGTTAGGGAAATGGTGACAAATGTTGGATATTGGATTTATATAAATGTAAATATTGATAATTGTTTAGTGTATGTTGTCATTAAAGATAACCCCATTTAAAATTTATCTTATAAAGTTTAAAGTTATTGGGGTTTAGAACGTTTAATACGAGGTGGCCATTTTTCAGTTCATTGAGAAAGCTATGCTCTTGTATTGCAACGGGATCAAATAATATCAGCAACATATTGACGATGATTCTTGCAAAGGTAGAAAATGAACACGTAGTTATAGGATTAGAAACACGGTTGCTGAAGCATTAGAGGACATTAGTGCTCTTTTCTATTGAAACAACTGTGTTTGTTGATTTAGCGCTTAAGTTCCATCAAAGGGCATAGGAAATACTTGAGAAGCAGTTACAACTAGTTGTGTTATATTTAGATTTTTTAATGACTTAAATTGTTATGGATATTTAGCTCAAAAAACAATGACAATGTTTCTTAACATCTACAAATAGCATAGTTGTCATTATATTTTTTGTACATTTTGTAAATTGTAATCTTCTGTAATGTTATTGAACGACGACGATAAATTTTTGTCTAATTATATTATTTTTAATATCATATCTATGTCATTTGGAACACAACTCTAATATATCATACTTTTATTTATTTATTTACATAATTACAACATCTTATACTTTCATCAATTATTGACTAAGTAAAGATCTCGATGGATTCGAACCACTGTCCCTCGAGAATTTCTTGAATACTTTGTCAATTTTGAGTTAAAAATCTACAATAATTTTTGGTATGATGACAAACATTTTTTTGTCATATCAGATAGACAACATATTCAAAATTAAAACAACAGCAATCTTACTAACAAGCATTTACAACACATTTTTCAATTCCTGTAAACATCATGGCTAGTACATAAAAAATGCAAAACAAAACATATTGTTTTTAGCAAAGTCAACTAAACAACCTTTTTCTAATTCTGGCATTAGAATTATATCGGTTTTCAGCAAAATACGTTGTGATCTCTGAGCCCTGCTCCTATTTTGTCGACTGAGAATCATAAATACTATGTTACTTTTGTAGACCCTAATCAACAATACTAGTCTATAACATCATACTTAAAAGCAACATAAACTATAATCTAAATACATTGCTAATTAATGGAAACTTTGATCACTGCTAGCACAATGCTGGAGGTTGTTGGCATTGAGAGAAGGCCGAGGCTGCTGGTCGCGGATTGGAAATTAAGAGGGGGCACGGCGCTGTGGATGCTCCCCATCGTCTTGATGGCATGTTGCCTGCTCCACTATTTTCGCTCGTAAATGTGGGGATGTGCTGCCATACAAAATGCTCCACTAGTTGTGAAGTGATGAAGATGGCACTTCATGCGAAGGGATGGTATATAGAAATCCAGCAGATTCTAACACAAGCGCTCTATTCCCAGCTCTCAACAGGATATTCTAAATGGTTTGAGAGCATAAGTAGTTGAGACTAGACATAAACACTCACATATGCCCTATAAGCAATGCTTAGCAGAAACAAAACACAAACATGTAGTAATAGTAAACGCCGACAAAATCCATCAGATCACTAGAAAAGCAGCTATCAGATATGCAGAGCAAATATGAAAAAATTAGCTTCAAATCCAAGTCTATCCCTTCAAAGTGCAACATATATCAAGAATCAATTGATAGTGCACAAAGTAAGCCTTAGAATAGGATTCATCAATGTGACTACGCATCATGAAGATGATTGAAATATGCAAAACTCAAAGACGGTAACTTTTGGAAGTAATGTCCAGACAACAATTTTATCTTCAATCCCTGATACAACGTCATCCTGGTTCAGTACAGCCAGCTTAGTTAGTAATAGAGAGAAATGACATAAATGATCATTTAAATGCTGATAAACATGTAACTCAGTATTGCAAAAACGTAACACTGCTTGAAGAAACAAGCTCTTGATGCCAATGACAAATTAAAAGCATTGACAAAATAGGATAAGCATTGAACTCAAAAGCCAAAGCAACGACGTCGCCGTTGCTGATCCTTCCCAGCACTTCCTTGTTTTTTTAAAGTTTTTTTAATTATAAATAATAAGAAACAAATAAGTATAAATTCTAAATTATGGAAAATCATTATTATGCTTAAATTTATTAATTTTTTTAATTTTTAAAATTTCTAATTTGAGTAGAATTATTTTCCAATACTTTTTAAATGATAAATAATATTAATAAAAAATTAAATTAAGTAAATATTAATGAAGCCATATAACTTTTCGATGAAAGTGAAAAACTCAAGGCTTTTAGCTGTATCTATTCAAAGACGAGTGTGATGTGTGAGGTATATTTAAAATTAATTAATAATATATATTAATAATATAAAATTAATTTAAAATTAATATGATATTATTTTTTAATAAAAATAATATATTTATTTATTTATTAATAACAAAAAATATAGTTATACACATAAAAAATTAATTTTGATAAGTAAAAAAATTAATAACTAAATAGAATTATTTTTAAAGATTTTTAATCAATTATAATTATACTATTTTTATAATTCCTATTTTAAGTAGAATTATAGTCCAATGCTTTTATAATAATAAATAATAATCATTATAATTTAAAATTAAGTAAATATTACAAAAGTATATAAAATTATTATAGGGTAAGAATCAGCCACGTTGAAAAAAATTAATACATGATGAGAGTGAAAAAATTACTAACATTTTAAATTAATATTGGGGGTAAATATAAAAGAGTTTGATATGTAAAAAAAAAATACACGATGAGAGCGAAAAAATCACTAACATTTTAAATTAATGTAGGGGGTAGATGTAAAAGAGTTGATATGTTAAGTTTATCGTTATTAATTAAGAGATTATTATTATTATTATTATTACTATTAAGAAGCAATTAAGATGGACCTAAAATTAAATAAACGCGGTAAGAAAAAAAGTTGAAAATGAAAGAGAATATAAATAAAAAAAATATTGTCGATACGAGTACGACAATAATAGTGTGGATTTGTGCGGGTGTTAATCCGATTACCCACAGGCCCGGAAAGAGACCCGCATTCGGCATGACTAGCCAATGAGAAGTCGGCATTGCATGAGTCTCTCTAGGCCACCAGTTCCGATATGACCTGGCGTACGTGGCCCGCCATCTCCTCCACTGCCGACACGTGCCCGACGAGCCCCTCCGCATTTTCCGCACGAGGCCCGTCGTCTGCACACTCCACCCAAGTAAGTTCAACTTCGCCGCCGACGAGCAAAGTGTTTTAGCTTTGCGTTCTTCGCCGCCATTTGTCTTTGGTTGTTCGTTGGCCTTGGCCTGCGAATCTGTATGGTATCCATTGTTTTGAGAGATTTGAGGGGAGAGGTGTATCTGGATTTCGGTTGAGAAGGGCTGCTTATTCTTGGTTACTGGGGGTCTTGTGGCTGCGGTTTGATTGATTTGTGGTGTGGTTTGGGCGATGTGCTTTGCGGGAAGTGTGGACGGATTCGAGCTCTGCCGTTGACGTTGGAAATGTTTTGTTGGAACGACGAAGAGGTAAATTTATTTGGTTTTTCTTTCAGATTTTTTATTTTTCTTTCCTTTTTGGGGGTTTGAATTTGTGAGGGGTGAATTGTGTGAATAAGATGGGAGAGTGGAGGCTAAGAGTGGAATTTATTATGCGAAGGTGCGCGAAATAGAGGATGGGATTTTCGTTGTTTCTTTCTGGAATTCGTGATCAGGAAAAAATTAGTGAATATTCGAAATGTTTGATTGGAACGAAGAGGAGGGTTTTTTTGTTTTTGTTTTAATTGTTAGTTTGTGATGGAAGTCATGGGGAATGAGAGTGGAACTTAGTATGTGAAAGTGCTAGAAATCAGGTGGGATTTGTGTTTGGCTCTTCCTTGCTGATGTTCTTGATCGAAAATGAATAAAAAAGAAATAATAAAGAATTGGAAATGTTGATTGGAACAGCAAGGCTTTTCGGTGATTTTTTCAGCGGTTTGAAGTGTTCTTATTTGTATGTGTGAATTGTTTGGGTATGTTGGAAGCAGACAAAGGAGGCTAAAAGTGTAACATAGTTTGTGAAAGAGGGAGAAACCGGGTAATTTTCTGTTCGATGTTGGAGTTTGAAATCTCATGGGTGGAGCTCTTGATCCGGAAAATCTTAGAAATGTTTAATTGGAACTATGTATGAGGAGATAATTTTTCATCTCTTTTGCCCATTTTTTCTATTAAACTTTGTTGGTCTCATTTGGAGTTAAATAAAGCAAGAGTAGAGTTTAGCAAGTGAAGTTGTGTGAATTTGCATGGATTCATATTTGGGTTGGATTTTTAATCTCTACTAGGGATTGAAATTAATATATATATATATGTATATATCTGTGTGTGTATGTTTGATTGAAATGGGAATCTTTAATGGGACGGGTAAAAGTTGCTGGGTTGACCTAGTAGCCTAGTGGCTAGCCGTTCATGTCCAGGATACAGCCTATTGCGAGATACAAGGTAAGGCTGCCTACATTATATCCTTTGCAGTCGGGCCTTTCTCTAGATGTCACACATGTGGAAACCTTAGTGTTCTGGGCTGCTAAAAAGCTAATTTTAAATGGAACAAGAAGGTTATTTTCAGCATTTTGTTCGTTTTCTTTCCCTAGCTTTTCGATTTTTGTGTGAATTATTTGGGGCTGTTGCGATGCAAACGATGCAAAATTATCTAGTACATGAAACTGTGTAAACTGGAGGTTTGTGTTTGGTGTTGGATGTTTTGTGTTTTGTGGTTGAAAATCTGGTTAGAAAGAGTTAGAGGTGTCAGATTTGAACGTGGAGGTAAGTTCAGCCTTTTGTTCCTTAATCCTGTGCAAATTGTTTGGAACTGTTGGAATTGAATGGAAGCAAGAGAAAAACTTCTCCACGAAACTGTTCAAAATTGTTGGGCTTGTGTTTGATTATAGAATTGTGGTTCGTTGTGCCAAGAATTCTGATTAAGAAAATTTAAATTTAGGTGTTCATGTGTTTTCTTTATTCAATCTAAAAGATTATTTCCACCAGCGTGATAAGTTAAATTGCTACTCCAATTTCCATGGAGTTATTTGCAAATTGTAATCGAAAGTGAAGGACGACTATGATGAATGAATTAGCCAAGCATCAGATAAAAATATTGCTCTTGTAGAGTTATGAGTAGCTTGAAATTTACCATTTTATGAATGTTCTCATATCAGATTCACTGTGATTTGGGTCTGGCCTGTTTGTCCATCTTCCACTCACATTGAAACCCTGACAACAAGGGGTATTTCCTAATCTTATAACAATATATCTTAATGATCAAAGTTTTTTCCTTGTTTAGTGTTTTCATGTGTTGCTATCTGTCAATTGGTACTAGTGAAAAACCGGGGCTTTAGAATTATCAGTTGTATAGTTCAATAGTTTCATTTCAAACAGGTTCTTTTCGTTTTTCTTTTGGGTAATTTTTGAAGTTTGAACGAAATATCTTCCTATAAAGCTATTTCTTATTGGTTATTTTCAGAAATGTGTTCACTATATACTTCTTTGGAAGTTGAGGAAACCTATAAACAGGTTGAAGGAGGGGATGGCGGGTACTATTTATCGGTTTTCAACTGGATAAAGTCCTGTTTGTTGCTGTTTAGACTGACTTTTCAATGAACGTATCAGTGCAACTAGCTATGAATGTGCCAACTGCGATTATTTTACAAATATGTGTCCTTTGTTTTGGTTATGCTTTGTGTGTTCATGTTTTTTCATTATATAGCTCAGTAATGGCGAAAATTTTTAGGATCTCTACAATTCTTGAGTTTTTCAAAATTGATGATGTCTTGTTTAACTTTTTGATGGTACATGATACAGATATCAGAGATTATATGGGGTGAACCTGGTTATAGTGATGATCATATTGTGCCTTATCTAGAACGTCATGAAGGAACCTCCTCATTTCATATCAGGCAATTTGACAAGAAGTCATCTATTCTGGATGATAATAATGCTGTCAAGACTGATGGGAATGATAAACATGAGGTTGTGAATAATGTATTGGAAGATAAGGTTGAAGCTTCTGAATATAATATGGCTGAGCAGCTTGCAGCTTCAGGTTTTAACCTGTTGTGGTCCAATTTACCTTTATCTAATGTCAATTTAACTGCCCAGGATTTCATGGGGACCGAGGCATCTAAATATTTTACTGCCATGGAAAATTTCAACCTAGGAAAAGGTAATTTTCGAACTAAAATTTTTTCCCTTGGAATACTCTGTTTGGGCATAGTTTTGAGACATAATCTTTCTTGCTCTGATTGAAAGTATGGAGAACCTAGAGGATTGAACCTCAAACACATAAAATTCTGCATTTGATGATCATTAATGCAAAAAGCTTACTATATAATACTCTTCACTTATCTATGAATTTGTATGGAGAAACTCTGTAATGTCTTTTAGCAATTCATTTAAAGCTAATCATTGTACAATTTATTAGAAGCTTCATTTGTGCCTTTTCCTGTATATGGATTACTGTGATTAATTGTTGCATATGATACAGGTGGAACTGAATTGTTTGGGAATGAGCATGGAGATACTGATGGCGACAGCTTTCTCAACTACTCTTGGGCTAATATAGGGGACTTTGATGATCTCGATGATCTCTTTAGGTAGTGGGGTTTTTTTAGACTGCTTTTTGAATCATCATTGTCGTTGGAGGTTGTTGTACTAGGTTTTCCACTTTTATCATACATTTAATCTCACAGGTTTGTTTTATTTAACGTGTAACTTTCTCAAGTGATGATTTTTCAGAAATGATGAGTCCATACTTGGACGTGAAAATCTTGGAAATGCAAGTGAACTTTGGTCATCCTCTCCTGTGGCAGACATGATTAGTAACAGCCCAACAAGGTTATTCTCTATTCCTGCAGATTCTCCTGGTTCAGATTTCCAAGGTTCATGGTCTACAGCTGCGCACTATAAAGTCAAGTTGGAACTTCCTCCTTATCAGGCCGAGCCTACTGACCCTGCTTCTGGAAATAAAAATGATTTTGGCTTCTCTGGTCCACTCGTTCTGCCTAGTAAGAAAAAATCTGCAGATATTGTAAACCAGGTAGCGGTAATCTTAAACTGCAAGAAATGAGTAAATGATGTTACATCCGGTGCATAATCTTTATAAGACTGATGAGACATTTACTGTTTTTGCTGGAATATATTTTGCTAACCTAAGTATATAACAACTCAGTTGTTGCTTTCATAAAGATGATTTAATACTTTCCTACTTTTGAGGACTTTAACTTTGGGGGGCTGTGGTTAGATAGTACGTGTGAAAAAGTCTGATTGATTAAGCCTGTTATACAAGTAGAGTTTACTTGACTGTTCTTGAGGCTTTTCCTTAAGTTTGCTTAACTTGCCAGCCGACTCATGTTGAGCTTGGGCTGGAGCTGAGTGATGAGTTCGCTGTTTTAAGATAAATGTGGTAAAGATCTCTTAAAATTTTTATTCTGAATAGGCTCCGCTCAAGTATCACCCAGAGAAAGTGATTATATAAGACAAAGTAGATATTAGGAAAAGAGTGAATAGCACCTTTAATCCCTTAACCTTTTAAAATCAACACTATCCCTGTTGTGGTTTGAATATGATTAGAAGAAAGATTATTATACCCTTATACATATTTTATTGATTACCTTGCCCTCTTGTCATACTAAAAGTTGTAATTTTTAACTACTATATTTAGAAATTTAAACATGTCAAAAATAGGGGTGAATCATTTTGTTTAGAATTTGTTAATTAGAGAAAGTAGAGTGACAGGAGAAATAGGAAAACTTTATTTGGTGAACTAAACGTGAGTTACACTAATCTTTTTCATCTGTTTATAGGTATTTACAAATTACTGCAATACAAGGTGATTATAATTTTAACTATAAATCATTTATTTTGTGGACAAAGCCTCAGCTAATAATCTATCCTTATAACAACAGTTCAAATACGTAAGAACGAGTCAAACTACTAAATTCTCCTCATGGAGACTCGTAAAATGTAAAACAGTCGCCCACATTTTATTAGCTGAACTTGATGTCATAATTCCATCATTGTCATCATTGTCATCATCATCATCATCATAGACTTTTTACTTTGGAAAATGGGGTGTAACTGCCTTTTATTAGTCAAGGACGAGTGTTATTTTCCTCATAGATCATGCTATTTGTCTAAAAACAGACATGCATTTTTAAAATTATTTAGGTCAGGAAATATTTGATTGAAAAGTCTTATTAAATAGTTAAGATCAAGATAAATCAAATAGATAAACTCTAGATAGCTGGTGCTAGAGCAGCAAGCGAGTAGGGGATAAGCTAAAAGTTGTCTCATCTTGAATTTATGATTGTCTTTTGTCGCTTACTTTGTGGATAATACGTTAGCAGGATGCAAAGATATTAGTACAATGAACTATATCTTGGGTATTTGCAATTACTTTTTTATTGAGAACTCCACGAAACATATTCTGATCTTTTTGGCAGGCAGATGATAGCACAGAAACGACTGCAGAGACAGCCACGCTTCATTCCCACCAAATTACAGAAAGTAGAAGTCTGAACCTTGTTGCTGACAAAGTAAATTGTTTTACAGTCCATAATTACTTAAACATCCTTTCCCACTAATGGTCATAAAAGAATTTTTTTCTTAAGTTTTGATTTTTAGAATTGGTTGGTTGCAGGTAAACAAGCCAAAAAAGTTGGCAAAGAATCGAAAAAAGCCGGAAGTTAATTGCGGGAAGTTTTCTAATGCTGTAAGCAGCACATGGCCGCCTGGTGCAAATTCATTTCAAGAGTACACAAACTCAAGGATGCCCATTTCAGCTCGTCAAGCTTTCCCATCTTCTGTCTATGGTGGGCCTCAGTCATTGAGTTACCTGCATGCCAGTAATCCGTATGCGCACATGGGATATGGCTACCATGTTCATCAGTTTCCAGTTGTGCCTCAATCACAGAATGTGAATTCTGAAAAAGATCCTGTCAGTTATAAAATTTCTTCTGAACCGACTAAGCATTTGACCAAAGTTCAAATGCCAGCAGGTGTTCAAGCCAAAGTACCAGCAATGACTCCTCGGGAAAAAATAGAAAAGTTGAGGAGGCGTCAACAAATGCAAGCATTGCTTGGCATTCAACAGCAGCAACTGAAACTTGGCTACCAAATTAGTGGAGATCATAATTGGATAAAAAATGAACAGCATCAAGATGCAGTTTTAACTAATCCCAAAGCAGATGAAAATGTGTCAACCATTCACCTCCAATCCTCACTAGAGTTGAATTTCTCTTCTGAGCAAAAGGATGGAAGTAGAATGATTTTCGATGAATATTCTTTAGCTGAGAGAATATTCCTACAACTTCAGGAGGCGATAACGAAGGCAAGTATTTTACCTGAGCTAGGCATTTATCTGAGACAGAGGTTTAGACATCAAATGATTTGATTAATGTTCATTTGCACCAGTTGGACAACAAAACAAGACTATGCATTCGAGACAGTTTGTTTCGCTTAGCTAAAAGTGCGATTCAGCGACATGCTGCCAGTGACACAAGCAGTACAAACAAAAGTAGCAGAGATGAGGGCGACTTCCATGGATTTGAGGAAACAAACAGCCATGAGAGGTCAGACGTTTCAGAATGCCGTCTATAAACATTTTTCATATTCTGTAACAAAATTAACGAGTTGGTTAAGCAATATATGCTCTTATCTTTTACTAGCATAATTTTCACTTACAGTTTTTTATCCTTGGCAGGGCTGCGAAAGCAACTGAGGCAGAGACAGAAACAAACCCAATTGACCGCACAGTGGCTCAATTACTTTTTCAACGGCCATCAGATCCATCATCTGGGCCACCTATGAAGAATGGACCTCTGGAGTCTCCTATTCCTGGTAGTCCTGAAAAATATTATTTCAATTTGAAAGCTGAAAATGGTGAACCTGCTGCTGAAGTTTTATCAGAGTTGTCTGACAAGCGAAACGAATACGATTCAAACTGCTGTGCTGTTAGCAACATCAACTGATCCCCATCAAGAAGATGGATCCCAGGCAACGCCCAAAATATCAGGGCCGTTCAAATTATATTTGTATTTGTTTTCTTTTGATATGCGAGTCTACTAAATTTTTGTTAATGAGTTGCCGTGAAATTTGTGTAGTGAAAAGGATCACGATTGGTGGTGGGCGAGTCACTGTTACCTGCTTGTGAATGATCCTCCCCATCTGATATATTTCCTACCATACGTTCGCGGTAATTTAAATGTGTAAAAAATAGAAAACTCGTCTTTCAAACAACCATTTCCTCTTCACATATTGCGTGTGGCTTTGCCTGTAAGCTTAGGACGATTGAGTCTTCAAAGACAGCAACTAGAAGGGCAGCGTAAGGTATAGTATGGTTATCTAATTTGCTACCAAAATAGTTGTATACCTTAACTTGTGGTTGACAGCAACGAATTCAATGTATTTAATTGCATA
This sequence comes from Piper betle, assembly GCA_033002965.1. Classification (NCBI taxonomy): domain Eukaryota; kingdom Viridiplantae; phylum Streptophyta; class Magnoliopsida; order Piperales; family Piperaceae; genus Piper; species Piper betle. The sequence continues at coordinate 152,353 of JAURVB010013431.1, read as the reverse complement.
TGGTAGCGTCGTCAAATGGCGATGGTAATATGTTTTGATGGCAATAAGTTTGTCACTGAATACGTATGATAAGCTTTTGATGCAACAATTTCAGTGCCACCTTTCATGTCACATCAGGCCGGTACCAAAAATATACATAAAACTACATCAAAACTGAATTATATATATATATATATATATATATATATATATATATATATATATATTATGACCTCAATCATGTCATACCAGAAATCACACGAGACACGTTAAAATGGCTAAACAGATACATAAGCCACTATAAATACATGAACAATTAAGACTACTTATATCGATCAATAAATGTTAAACATAATAATCTATTAAAGAATATTCATGCCCATGCTATTTCGATGAACATTTCCCTTAACTCCATTCATACACAATTAATAATTACTATTAAATTCATTTAGTAATACTCATCCCTCAGAATCACTTTTATTATATCGTATTATTAAAAATTAATCCACGATTAATAATATACTAATCCTAACAGTGATAATTAATTCGTACCCCATTATATAATTCAATTATCTACACAATCACATACATTTCCTCACCACATCTACTTATCTAATTAGTTTATTTATTATCATTATAAATACGATACTAACATTACTTAAATGGATCTATTAATGTCCAACCTCACAATCCACTAAATCATACGTACACTTGTGATATTTAAATATATATTTCAACTCTATCACTTATCAAAAGTAATTTATATCTAAATCATGTAACAATTTATCATATACCACTCGTTCTGTTCGGCTGGTATTTTATTCTTACCCATTATTAGTCATCAAGAATTACTCATCATAGTCAAATTATCAATTCATAAATAATTCTACAATGGCGACCACCGACCAGGCTACGGTGACGACAACCGACCAACTGTCGGCTAGGGCTCAACATGAGCCGAGAGGATTCGAACTGAAATCATGAATGTGCATGGATTTCGACGAAGGCTGGCTACTGCCATCCAGCAGTAAAAACTCGCCCGGCGACGAATCACTTCTACCGGCGACGGAACACACCAGGAATGGAAGGAAGTTGCCGGCGGTCCCGACAAAGGGGTAGAGGGCGGCGGGACCAAGCTCGCCTGGATGAGAAAAGGGCTAGCGGGGCAGTTATTTCGACGGTCAGCCGGACAACACAACCGGCGACGGCTGTGTTACTCTAGCAGGGAGGAGGAAGGCTCCGGGAAGGCGGCTAGGCGTGACCTCGGGCCGGAGGAGATGGGGCTGGGGAGACCTCGAACGGGCGTGTCTGGTCGGCGGCGGCCGAGCGACACGCAGTGGAAGAACTCCACGTGAACCAACCAAGGCGGCTGCTCTCTTCGTCCCCAGCGAGTGACACGGCGTCGGACAACGTTGACAACGATAAGTGGGTCGCCAGAGGCGGCGGCGAATGGCGCGACCGGCGGCGACAGGCGGCGCTCCACGAAACAGAGCAATGCGGCAGCTAACAGAGTGGTGAGAAAGAAGGAGGGAAAGGGAGGATAGGACGGCGTCGCTACCGGCCGATGGCGGTGCTGCGGCGGTGACGGGTCGTCGGCAGCGGTGGTCGACGGCAAACAGAGTGGGAGGTGGCGTCGGTAGATGGGGAGAAAACCGGTCGGAAAAAAGATATATGCATGGGGATAATTTTGTAATTAAAATTTTATTTAATCCTGATTTAAATTAATAATAATAAATAAAATTTTAAAAATATAAAGTGAAATCAAATTGTTCTAAATCGAATGGCATATTTTAAGCCTATCAACTCACTCAAAATAATTTTAACGAGGTAAACAATTTAAAATTAATTTTATGGTCTATTATATATAATAAAAATAATAAACTAACACACTATTGTATATTTTGATAACTTTTTTTTTATGTTACTAATGCTTATAATTATATACTTGGAGCATACATAACCTTTATGACTCATACACGTGTTCGGCTTAAAATACGTGTTTTAAAACTTATTCGATTCAAATTATCGACTGATCTCGACCTGATTCAAAAGTATAAAACTCTGACTCGAATTACAAGTTTTACACAATCTACACTAGTAATGATTTTATATAATAATATAATAACTTTGTATACAAATAAACTATGTGGTGTATGATTAATACGAAATTCAATTATTTGATCTTTAAAAATTGAATTTATCTAAAATATAAATACAAATAAATAAAGCTCAAATTTCTAAAACTTCGACTTGAACTAGATGTTTGTCCAAGCCACCCACTGTGATGAAGCTTCCGAGTTGAGCTATGGTTGTAGCCAGCCAAAGCTTGGTCGAGCATTTAGACACTTTCACGCTTGGCACCATAAGAGCAGGCAACTATGGAGGCCGCGGCCCAGGATATGCACCCCCACATCTGAACCATTAGGGGTGAGCAAAGTTCACTTAAAACCAAAATCACTGATCGAATCGAACCAACATTATCGGTTTGGTTATTCTTAAACTTCAATTTGGTTCTATTTGGACCTTTGGTAAATTTCTTAAGTGCCCAGAAATTCGGTTCATAATTGAACCTAAACCGGTTAAAAATAGAATTTTTTGAAAAAAAAGTTAATATTTATATTTTGTATGAGTTATTATTAATTTTTTTAAATTTATTTGAGAGGTTTAATATAATATTAACGTGTAAAATATTTTTAAATGTGATTATGTTGATTAATTAAATTATGTTTAACTTTATTTATTATGAAAATAATAATTAATTTTGATATAATTTTAATAATTTCTATTTTACATAAACCAAACCAAATCGAACTGAAACATTTAAATTCGATTCGGTTCTATTTTGTAGTAATTTTGAGTGTGGAATTTAGGCGGTCAAAGGGCTGAGTACTCTGTCCTATCTCGAATAATGGTAACCTTCGTTCCATACCAGAATGAAAATAATTGAATAAGTTGTACGGTTTTGATAATAACGTCTCCTTAATAACCGTTTTGGGTTTCTATATGCACAACAATGATCTGAATTCTTTTTACCTCGTACAACAAATCACCGATAATGGTTCTTGCCCAAATAGAATGCTTTTACAACAACGACATAACAATATAAGAGTATTACTTGTGTCCTGTTCCAAATCTGTATTTTCATTTAGAGATGGCAATCAATTGCTAAACTAGATAATTCAAGCATCTTCAATTTTAAATTTTTATTCTTTCTGGGTTTACAGATTTGGAAAATAAAATTTAAAATCATGCCGCCTTGGTTGATTTTATTTTTCAAAGGGAAATGATGAACTTGAAAGAAGGTAAAAAATAGAGGTAAAAGACGAAGGGCGAGATGAAAGGTGTTCTAAAATACAATGATCATTTTCTTTTCTCCTTCACAAAAATACTGTTCTTCAACATTTTTAATATTATGATATTTTCTTCATCCCAAAGTACAAGGATCACGTCCCTTTCTGCCGACTCTTTTGCCTTCAAATTAACATAGCGCTTTGCCGGTTCATATTAATGCTATAAACAAAATGAAACTCAGAACTCAGATCTCAGAATCGATTTGGGATTAAATTTACATCCGAACTTAATTATTCACTGTTAGAAAAAAAGAAGAAGAAAGTGCAAAAACTTGCATGTTACAGATCAATAGTAGGCTTGTTCCATACTAAGAATACAGAGTTGCCCTTACAAATCAAGTTATTCGAATATATATATATACTTAACTTGAGTAACAGAAATACTTAAATGACAAACCAAGCTAGTTAATCTTGAGGCTTTATGCTATCGGCATCATCTGAACATTGTTGTATACTCTTTTTTTGCCATCCCTTAACATGTATATATAAAGCTAGTACGTGCCTTGGTACTAAGAGTCGCCGATTTAGCTAGCCTTATACAAATATGGGGCAAAGCTTGAAGAAGTTTGCTAAAGGTGTTTTCGTTCCCCTTTTCCCTCCACATATATTTCTTCTTATGCATCTTCTTTTATGCCTCTATTAATTATATGAACGTCCTTATTATGACAATAGTAATATTTGTAAAACAGAGGGGAGGTTTTGGGTAATATAGAAAATAAATTTTCGACAAGAAACAGCTTGAAAGGACAATCCTGGGTAGTGGGTAATGATCAATACCAAAGATTGAAGCATCCAAAGCACTTTCTTCGTTTCAGGTGGCGATGGAAAGGAAGCAGGAGAAGCAAGCGATACAAGTGTTGCAGACGGGGTTTACGATCGGTACCTCAAGCCAGGATCAAATGAAAGCGAAAGCTTCGCCACTTTTTACCATGCAGTCTGTGAAGCGGCCCAGTATGTATATCTTTTTAATTTCCTACATGCCTTCTCTTTTATCAATGGAATTAATTCATTGGCCAAACATTACGATACGTGGTTTCTGATCTTTTTGGACATGAAGGAGCATATATATAAAGCGTAATATTAGATAATGGCTGATAAAACATTGGTTGTTTTTTTATTTATGTACAAAGCAATAATTTCTTTAATTTGGACGCAAATATATAACAGCATGCATACTCTTGCAATAATTTGCCAACATTAATGAATAGAATGTTATAAATTCACAGAGAGCTAAATAAACAGACCCACGGAGGGACGCAGTTCGCTCTGCCAAGTCCAGCCGACCTTAAACAGTTGTTCGGTGTAAGAATCTCTCAACTCTATCGACCTCTCTGATCCATGCATGACAAAACAGCTAATTTGCTGCTACAAGATTCATATTGAATGTATGAAAAAACCAAGGTTTTCAATGTTGCAGGAAAATAGACAAAAGAAATTGACCAAAGAGGAGTTCAGAGCGATATTAGTAAAAGTTATTAAGCAAACTAGCGTGGAGGGTAAACATGCAGTAATAAAGGACATAGCTCTGTTCATATTTGGGGTGCCCATATCACTTGTGTTTCTGAAGCGGGGATTCTTTCCGAAGCTTGTACCCGATGACATTCTCCTGCCTGCTGCTACTTCTGGTGCAGTCCTCCTTCTCGCCCAAGCGAACAGGATTTGAATATCTTACATCTATCATTCGCATATTTATTCCAAGTAATATATAATAAAAAGCTCTGTGAGAGATATAGCGTCATATGCATTGCAATTTGCATTTCTTAATGTAATAATTGACAGCTCATGTATAAGAACATTATTAGTGTATGGCAACGAAAGCATCAAAATTCGTAAACTGGTAGAAGAAAAAAACCCGTCGTAAACTGGTGAACATGCATGTACTCTGATTCGTACAGGGTTTCAACTTTCAAACGCATAGAAGTGGGAGAAAAATCCACAAAGACAACGGTTGATACCATTTAGTGAGTGTGCGTATATATATATATATATATATAGATGAATTATGGCCATGTGTGGCCAATGCCTCGTACCGCAAAGGGTAAGTTACGATCCATCGGATAGCGGGGTAGTGACAAGATCAAGTGAAGTTCTCTGTCAGTCTTCTTCAGAATTCTAATCGGAACGTACGAAGCTGTCATTCTACTATAGCAGAGCCCCTTTGAGAAGAAGGGTCGTATCCATTGGTCTGAAGATGGAAAGCAGAAAGATGCGTAGAAATACAATAAACATAAGAGGATAGAGCTTCAAACGTACTGATGGCTTACGAGGATGGTTACAGACCGCGCGTGATAGGGAGGAATCTGCGTCTTGAAGCTGCCAGGTTTTGATGGCTTTCTCCGCTCCTCTTTTCCGCCCGGACCATCCCACTTCACTCCACTTCCTTTGCTGTGATTATCTATGCTTTACCGTGATTATTTATTAATTTATGCTTCAGGCGAGAGATTCCATGTTCAATAAAGAAGAAACCTGACGAAGGTGCGCAGCTTTATTCCAGATCACGACAGTATGTAAAGCCGGCAACAGAAAACAAATGTATGAGGAAGAAGCCGATCGATCACGCAAACGCAAACTTTCATGTCATTAGAATAATTAACTTAGTGGGTATTGACGGTTTAATCAACTATTCGGGAAAAACTCCCTACTATATATATTATCCATCCTACGTTGCCAGTCCATGCATAAATTGCATGAACAGTAGGATTAAAATGAACCATCTTTATTACCTATAATAATAACATAAACTGATCAAGCTAAATTTGTTTTTCCCGAGCAATATACATTAGCTAAATTCACCATTGCCATTTTTGAAGAAGGGCACAAGTTAAGAACCCTGTATCAGGGTTACACTTATCTAAACAAACAAAACAATACAAAACAGAGCGAAAAGCTAGAAAGCGGCCGCTTCATCTCCCCCGGGCCCCTTGCATTGGAGACGGTGAATCGACCCTTACCGAGGCTTCTCCCCCTGCTATTTGCTAAGACCACCTTTATCCTCATGCTAAAGCTTCGAGACCTTGAGCACCCCTCACTGCATGTCAGATAAATTGGCATGAAACATCGCCTTCCATACAGTCCACCCGTCACTGTGACCTCCAATTCATGCTTCCAATAGCTTCACACGTAGTTTTTTATCAGTTAAATGAACGGCAACTCTATTTAACGAATCAGACAACTGTTTCATTGTTTCATCTGCTCCTTTCTTACTTAGCAATTATTTTCCACGTAAATGTTTACTAATAGAAGAACGCTCAAAAAAATGAAACAAAAGATCAAGAGACGACGAAGGATCAAGAGACGTACCTTCTATCCATGACTTCGATAGGGCGCCGAAGGCCGAGAAGTGGCGGCCCAAACTGGTAAAGTGTCCGGCGAATGCTGGCAAGCCAGGGGGATCGGGTTGTAGACGGTGGCGTGACCTGCAGAGACGACGGACATATTGCTGGTCAACCTGTTGTGGGATGAATCTGCACCAACACCGTGACCACCAGCTCCGGCCGGCGGTGGAGTGCCTTGCTCCATGTCATGTTGCAGTAGCCCTGTAATTTGATCATCTTCCGAATCATCAGCCGGGATTCGATGGAAGGCAGGGTGAACAAAGGAGGCGGCCACCAAGACCACCGGACCCGCCGTCAATAAAGCGCCCACCACCGCCCCGCCGATGACCTGCCCCTGCGCCCCGCCCAGCGAGACGATCAACGGGAACTGCTGAAGACTAGGAGCCGGGGAGGGAGAAGAGGTGGAAGCGCGGGGTGTGGGGTCGGAGAAGAGGAAGGTGCCGGCGAGGGAGAGGATGTCGTAGCAGCCGTGGAGGGTCAGGGTGGCGGACAGGGAGGTGGGGTGGCGGAGTGTGACGTTGGCGACGGCGCCGGAGCCGGTGAGGACGGAGAGGCCGATGCGGCGGCGGCGGACTAAGGCGGCGACGGCGTCGACGAGGTCGCAGCCGGGGGATAGGTGGAGGACGAGGGGCCGCATGGAGGAGTCGCTTTCTTGGGTGATCACCACCGGCGGCTTCGGCCTGTTCTTCGACCCCGGCGGCCGCCCGCGCGGCTTCTTCCTCGACACTGACTCCGGCGCCGCGGAGGAGCTCCGGAGACCGGTGCTGTCACCGGCGCCGTCGTCCGGCGAGAGGCCGTCTTGGGCAATCGTCATGGCGTAGGCTAAAGATGGTTGAGGGAGGCGAGCGGCTCTTTCACGTTTAAGTAAAAAAACAAAAACAAGAAAAGAAGAAAGAATGGGGGTATGAAAAAGCGGGAATTCAGTGATCGGACCGAAGGTCAATGGTAAAACGAAAAAGGGTTAATTAAAGCTCTACGGCCGGATCGCCTGTCATGCGCGCCAATCTTGGCTCTTAAACTTTCTTTTAAAAAAGTTATACCAATAATTTTATCAGAATTTAGAGTTTGAACTTGTTAAATAATTGGTACCCATCTAAGAAATTTACACCACATTGATTCGTACGTGGTACTAGATTTGTTCTAAGGAGGTATGTGCCACCGTATTTGTTCAAAACTGATATGCCGCGGTGGTTCTTTCTAGGGGGTACATGATAAGTGGATTATTTTAAATAAATGAATGTATTCATTAGTAATCACCACCCTCATAATACGTACCATACTTCTTTAAAGGATATACACCTCTTTTAAAAGGTATTGCACCGCTTCTAATAAGTGTTTATTTTGATACTCATTCTAAAGGTTATCTACCTATCCCATTGTACCCCATTTTCATCACACCCTTCGTCCAACTGTTACATTGCATCTCCTCCTCGTAAATATACTAATAATATCTCTTAAAATATTTATTTTTATAGATAGAAGATTCTTCTAAAACATTACCATTACAAAATATAGGAATTTGTGGCTTGTGTATTTGATTTTTTTTTATATTTTTAGGTTCACTTATATTTTACTTATTCGTTTTTGACTCAATTATTATATATCTTTATTTTTTTCTCGTTATTTATTTTTTCTTATTAACATCATTGATTTTTATTTTTCATGGAAACTTTTAATTTATTATTTTGTTCTCCTTGATCATTATTATATTTTTCATTATTTTCACTTTGATTTTTACCTTTCTATAACTTTCATTCTCATATTTTATTTTAGCATTTTTTATCCAAAACATATAAATTTTCGTCCGAAACATGCTTATTTTATTTTATTAAGAGTAATATATTTTTCCACATGGGTTGCTTTCAATTAGGATATTTTTTTTCTTATTTATTTTATTTCCACAAGTTTAGTAATGATATAAAATAATTTATTTTTTATATTAATATTTATAGATAAGGTACTTCGTAATATTTTAAATTTATAGTCCAATTAACTATAAAATAACATTAAATATTTTATATCAAAAATTAATAATTTAATAACTTATATATTTGGGAATCATACTATTACTCTATTTGTAAAATCATAATCCGCACATTGTCATTGCCATAGATTATGACTAGTTAGCTATATATGAGTTGAAATTTTTTGGTGGGTCTCACATGATGATAAAGTTTAGTTGGATGCTAGCCCAGCACCACACCATATATCTAGCTACTTCCCTTCCCCCAATTTGTGGTGCGCCGTGTAAGCGGGCTATGTGCGTGTAGCCCCCGTGTGGGACTAGCTTTCCCGTAAAAAAGTTTATATGGATGGAAAGTAGAATGGATAAATAAATAGGATGTTCATAATGTTTTTATTGTTTTTTTAACACTATTATGACTTATTTTTAATTTTTTTTTGTAAATATTTGTGGCTTTCAAATTTGGCCACTCATTTAAATAATATAGTTAAGTTTTTTTATGGACAAAAAATACCTACATTATCTAAGTGTCATTGTAATCTAATGGCTGATAGTAAAGTCAGCTGGCATAAAATTATCAGCTGCAACTCATACTAATTATTCATAAAATACACTAGCTTAAAGATAGTTTGAAATTAATTTAATTATAATTTATTTTTAACAATTAAAATGAAGAAAAATTTTAGTTAGGAGCTCTTCTAACCAATATTGAGGATAAGATGTAATGAACAACCGAAAAAACATACATAAGAGTATTCATTTATTTGTGAAATAGTAAAGCAATTGTAACGATTTTTAATGGGTGGTTGATTTGCTTAAAGTCGAATGTGCCTTACAGCTACTATATTAATTGTGAATCATGTTATACCTATGTTCTTCATCCACGTTTTCCATTCACATTATGAAATAAAAGTAAGACTTAGTTATGATTCAAAAAATCTGATTTAAGTACTTATACAAGACCGTAAGTATAGAACGTGGGTATGGTGAAAGTTGGCACAACATTTTCCCTTAATTATAAGGCCTTATAACACATAATCTTTTAAGATAAAAGTCAAAAAATTAGATTATTTTGAAAATTTTTAAATATTTTAATTACTTATTTTCATATTTATCTATATAAATCTTTAATAAAGGGGCCCGCTAAATTCCTTCAAATATAATTTGATCTCATATAAATTATATGAGCAGTGTCCCTCTGTAAAAAACTCTAAAAAAATATTAATTAATAAAAGTGTTGAAAACGATTAATATTTCAATTAATTAAATTTAATGATAATATTAGATCTTTTTTATAAAGAAAGCGATAAATTTATCGATAGTACCTAATGGTGATAAAATCAAACCAAATTACCAAAAAATAGGTAAATAAGAATTATAAAAAATACTCTTAATTAAAAATTTAAAGAATATTTAAAAATTATGTAGTTGAGGATGGCTGGCCACCCTGGGCCGCAACAACCAGGTTAGGTGTTACAACCTTAGTCTATGGACGTACTGGGTGCTAGGATTTGACAGTTGTTCCTAGGCACGCCGAGTCCGAGACGTATAGCACGTGGCTATTCGAGTGGTGAAACAGCTCACTAACGCTAACATGTATTATAGTTGCAGGGAGACAAGCTACTGAACATGTGGCCCAATTCGAGACCGGGAAACCTCAAGATGGCGCTAGTCAGGTGCTGGTGATCGAGTATCTCGACCAGGCAATGCGGGTGTGTCGATGTATGCATTGCCAGGGGGAGGTTGAGGCAACCAAGCGTGCCAAACAGTGCCGATCATTCTACCAAGCGTGGACGAGCAATGCCTGCCGAGCAAAGTACCGACAACGCGTGTCGGGCGTATCGAGCAACATGTCGGCATGGGCGTGCAGCGTGTGTGACCATTGAGCGAGTGTGATCGATAGCGGGTGCCAGTAGCATGCAGCGCTAGTGGTAGCAGTGCACGAGAGTTGGTGTGTGGGCGCATGAACGCGCCAAGCAAAATAGTGGCACGCTGGTATTTGGGGCGAGTGGCACATGGGTCCAGTGGTACTGTGTTCCAACACTTGGGCGAGAAGTGCGGGACATGCTTTGAGGTTGATAGAGTGTTCAAGTAATGGCTGGGGTCGAGCCAGTGGGCAAGACTGGATGGCTAGCGGTGCAACCAAGGTTTGGTGAAAGTTTGTTACCGATAAGATACAATATCTTGGGAGATCACGATATCTTATCACCATGCATGAGCAAAGGTTTTGCAACTAACTCCGGATGGATAAACTTGGACGAATCTAGCCAGCATTGTGGCCGTAAACACAATGACGCGGCATAACTTGAGGCAATCTTTTGGAGAAAAGATTTGGGACAAGATATTGGTTTATCTAGAGTTTGGGTGGATGAACACGTGAGGCTTTTCCATATATTGGAGAAGGCCGAACTTGGGAAAAGAGAAGAACGTTGGAGTTTTGTTCTGGTGCAAAGTTCGTGTATTTCCTGTAGAGTGGAGAGAAACCTCATTAGCAAGGGAACGACATGAAGTGCTGCAGGCCAGTTTGTGGGAATTGGATCTTCACAAGGGACGACTGCATTGGGTGGTTGACGTTCGCGTAAGGATTGAGGTACGACTTTAGTTCTTCTACAACCCGTTTGCAATTACTGTGTAAATCCTGTGACTCGAGTCAGAGTCAGCTTCATGGACCGCGTCAGAGTCAGAGCCAGCTGCGAGTTATGAGCGATGAGGGTCATGTATGCTCAAGTATACAATGATAACGTCAAATGATGATGAAAAATGGGTTATCAAGTATATGGAGGTATGCAGTATTGATTGTTATTTTATTTGATCGTAGAATATTTTTAGGGCCGAATGACGAATTAGGACGCGATATAGGTGAGTTTAGGTGGGTTATTAGTTATAGAACATATCATTTGGATGTTGTTGTGTTCGTTTAATTTTACGGGATTTTTCCCATATTTTTCTAGATTTTTTTAGAATTTATTACGAACTAGTTATTATTTTGACTCGAGTCAATACTTATTTACGAGTTTACCATTGAGGGTATTTTTCTCCCTCCCGACACTTCCCCACCCAAACCCTACCGCCGCCTTGTGCTCGTCGCCGCCGCCGTCACCGTCACCGACATCGCACTGCCGCCGATCGTTGTCGCCCCGACCAGAAAATAACTAATATCAATCTGGCACATGAGAGCAAACTCTCCTGTTGAATCAAAACCATATACTTCCTCAAGAACTCTCATCAGGGCACATACGAGAGCCGTCGCCGTCGGGTCGTCGCCCTCGGGTCGACAGCGTCCCCCTTTCTTTCTCATTCTCATACCTTGGCCATTTCTCTATCACTTCTCGCATCAAATTTCATTCCTTACCGCCCTCTGCACCTTCCATATTACTCCTGGTCTTGAGCACAAAGGTCGAGCACTCTCAGGCAGTCACCTTCAGTACCCTTTGAACCACAAGTCTAGACATGCGCTACATTGCAGTACCCGTAAACCTTCACACTTCTCCGGGTTTGAGGAACTCAAAGGTGGAGTTGTCCGGATCCTTCGGGAACGAAGTGGGTTCTCCCCAGCTCCAGAGCTCGCTCTTCTGAGCACACGCCCTATCTGAAGACGTGGCCGCAAGTACCCTTCATCCCATCTCTCACCGAAAACACGAAAACTATACATATATAGGCCTGGGTTGGGATTTATACAATAGGCCCGAAGGCATCGTGAGCTGGATCTGAAGTTCGAAAACAAACTCGAGGGATCTCATCCTCGAGGGTTATTAATCTGAAATAAAACTATTGGCTAAATGGTCCGAGTTAAGTGGGATCCGATAAAACGCCACTTAACTCATCCTGCACATGATAAATCAAATATACAATAGAGTAGCGTAAAACAGAGAACGAGTCCTAAACGGACCTGGTAGAAGCTCTAAACAGGTCCACGCGCCTAGGCGGCGAGCTCCTACACTGTACCTACACAATCAGGCTAAAAATTAACGCCCGCATGATGAATCACACATCCTATATCAGGCACACACAATCAACACAATCACGCATCAACCATCACACATCAACCTATATCAATTCTAGCAATCAATTCTAGCAAGTCTACTTAGGCTAGTTTACATTAGATCAAGATCATTACCTAGTTACCCTAATTAGTTTCTTAGTCTCCATTTTTAACACCACTCAATCAAACAAATTTCATATTTTATCCTTAATCAAATCTACATTTATACATATTATTATAACACACAATTCACCAATCCTAGCATGCAATTCTAATAATCAATACTTTTAAATAATTAAGTTAAAATAAATTATACCTCGCGTCGTCGAAAATTGGCGAGGGTTAGGGTTTCCGTTTCGTGGCTCGAAACTCGAATTCGGCACCTAGTAGTGTCCGAAGTCCGATCAGATTGGATCGGGTGCGTTCGGCGGATGATCCGGCGAATTTCCCACGAATCCAATTTCCGGCGGTTCCGGCAGTTTTCCGGCGAGTGTCAGCGGTTTTCCGGCGGATTCCGCGGATTCCAGCGGTTTTCCGGCGATGATTCGGGACGGGGCAATCAGGGCGTCTATCGGCACCAGCTCCACGAGCTTGGTCCAATGGTGGTGTCAAACAGGGTAGCCGAGGCGGCGATGGCCGTTGACGGCGGCGTCGAAAATGGGTGGCGGCGGCGGCGTTCTCCGATCGGGGCTGCGGCCGGCCTCGACGGCGGTCGGGATGATGGGGGAAACATCGACGATGGCGAGGGGGTGGTCGTCGGGGTCACAGCGGCGGCGGTGCGGCCCGGACGGCGGCGAATCGACGAGGGAAGCGTCACGGCTTGTGGGGTGATTCCGGCGTCGTGGCGGCGAGACAGTGGCCAGGGTGGGTCGTGGCAGCACAGCGACTGCACGGCGGGGCGGGGCGGCGTTGCTCGGCGGCAGTGCGACGTCGGCGGCAGCACACGGCAATGGCGGCGGCAAGGGTTTGGGGTGAGGAAGGTGTTGGGAAAGGAAGTGTAATACTCCAATGGCAGTTTCGTAATTAAGTATTGCTTCGATTCCTACTCGAGTCAAAATAATAACTAGTTCGTAATAAATTCTAAAAAATCTAGAAAAATATGGAAAAATTCCATAAAATAAAATAAATACAACTACATCTAAATGGCATGCTCTATAACTAATAACCCACCCGAATATAATTCAACGCATCCTAATGCGTTATTCAGCGTAAAACTATTCTGCGATAAAATAAAAATAACAATCAATACTGCATACCTCCATATACATAATAACCCATTTTTCATTATCTTTCAGGCGTTATCATCGTACACTTGAGCATACATGACCCTCATCGCTCATAACTCACAGCTGGCTTCAACTCAGCTCGCGGTCCATGAAGCTGACTCGACTCGAACCAAAGGTTGAACCGACTGGTTCACTCCTGTAAAACTCTGACTGTAGTCACCAGTTTTACAGCCGCGATGGCACGAAGCTGCCTCGGCCGTCGCCACTCCGAGCCGGATTTCGCCGCCATTCGGTCGCCGTCGCCGACGTTTCCCCCATCATCCCGACCGCCGTCGAGGCCGGCCGCAGCCCCGATCGAAGCACGCTGCCGCCGACACCCATTTTCGACGCCGCCGCCGATAGCCATCGCCGCCCGGGCTACTTTATTTGACACCACCATCGGACCAAGCTCGTCGAGCTGGTGCCGATAAACCCCTTGATTGCCCCATCCAAAATCATCGCCGAAATCCGTCGAAAAACTGCTGACACTCGCCGGAAAACCGCTGAAACCACCGGAAAATTGGATTCGTGGGAAATTCGCAGGATCATCTGCCGAACGCACCCGGTCCAATCTAATCGGACTTCGGACGCCGCTAGGTGCCGAATTCGAGTTTCGAGCCACGAAACGGAAACCCTAGCCGTCGCCGATTTTTGACGACCCGAGGTATAATTTATTTTAACTTAATTATTTGAAAGTATTGATTATTTGAATTGCATGCTATGATTGGTGAATTGTGTGTTATAATAATATATATAAATGTAGATTTGATTAAGGATAAAATATGAAATTTGTTTGATTGAGTGGTGTTAAAAATGGAGGCTAAGAAACTAATTAGGGTAACTAGGTAATGATCATGATCTAATGCAAACTAGCCTAAGTAGAGTTGCTAGAATTGATATAGGTTGATGTGTGTTAATTGCTGCGTGATTGTGTTGATTGTGTGTGCATGCTATAGGATGTGTGATTCATCATGCGGGCGTTAGTTTTTAGCTTGATTGTGTAGGTACAGTGTAGGAGCTTGCCGCCTAGGCGCGTGGACCCATTTGGAGCTTCTACCAGGTCCGTTTAGGACTCGTTCTCTGTTTTTATGCTACTCTATTGTGTATTTGATTTACCATGTACAGGACGAGTTAAGTGGCGTTTTATCGGATCCCACTTAACTCGGGCCATTTAGCCAACAGTTCTTTTTTTTTGGATTAATAACCCTCGAGGATGAGATCCCTCGAGTTTGTTTTCGAACTTTAGATCCAGCTCATGATGCCTTTGGGCCTATTGTATAAATCCCAACCCATGCCTATATATATATATATATAGTTTTCGCGTTTTCGGTGAAAGATGGAATGAGGGTTACTGATGGCCACGCCTTCAGATAGGGTGTGTGCTCGGAAGTACAGGCTCTGGAGCTAGGGAGAACCCACTTCGTTTCCGAAGGATCCGGACAACTCCACCTTTGAGTTCCTCAAACCCGGAGAAGTGTGGAGGTTTACGGGTACTGCAATGCAGCGCATGTCTAGACTTGTGGTTTAAAAGGCACTAAAGGCGACTGCCTGAGAGTGCTCGGCCTTCGTGCTCAAGGCCAGGAGTAATATGGAAGGTGCAGAGGGCGAAAAGGAATGAGATTTGATGCGAGAAGCGATAGAGAAATGGCCAACGTATGAGAATGAGAAAGAAAGGGGGACGCTGTTGACTCGAGGGCGACGGCCCGATAGCGATGGCTCTCGTATGTGCCCTGATGAGAGTTCTTGAGGAAGTATATGGTTTTGATTCAACTGGAGAGTTTGCTCTCATGTGCCAGATTGATATTAGTTATTTTCCGGGCCGGTAACGCTCGTTACTGACGGTTTTTCTATATATATGTAGGTGAGGAATGCGAGTGATGAAAGCTATCGAGACTGCGGAGGAGCAGCACGAAACCGCGTACACATGTACCTGCCGCGTGTAATATATAATGATGGTTGTTTAATGCTGTGTGAATGATTGTTAGAATGTTTTTGTCTTGATGAATTGCCTGTTATGAAATGAACGGATAGATGTGAATGAGCAGGGAGCCTTGGAGTTCAGACTCGGCTCGAGTGAAAATGAATGAGATAGTGATTGAATGCCATGGTAGATTGTTATATTTTATCGTATTTTGATAAAATATTTACATACCCTTGTTGTGGACAGGTTGGCCCCTATTGCACTTTTAGGGGAAACTTTGCCTGTTTTTCCATAGTAGTATATATTTTCTTTTGGTTTCTCATTTATTGTTTTGTCTTGTCTTTGCTTGCACGTCATGGCATGCATGTAGGACTTTGTTAGAATCCAATTATTCTCATTCATGCATTTCATATTTGCATCTCCATCTTGAGACGCTGAGAGTAGATCCGGGTCGGCTTAACCGAATCTAGTAGATTAGCGAACGGTTTGGTAGCCGGTGACATTTCCGGGTCGGTTCACGGGTGAGCCGAAACAGGGTGTTACAACGTGGGCCGAGTCCAGTCATGCAAGGGGTGAAACGATGGAGATGGGTGGTCTTCAGGCTGTAGTAGAGGCATTGCATACAGACATTGCTTTGCTGAAGCAAGTGTGGATGAAGCAACCTCAGTAAGGTATTGCTGATCGTGCAACATAAGAAGCAGTCTCGGGAAGGCTCAAGGTGCCAGAGCCAAAGAAGTTCGAGGGTACTAGATCGGCCAAGGATCTGAAGAACTTCATCTGGGACATGCAGGAATACTTCACTGCTGCGAAAGTTCCCAAAAATAGCCAGGTTTTGATGGCCAGTATGTTTATGACCGGGGATGCCAAGTTATGATATTAATGCCACACCGAAGAGGATGATGTTGCTTGTCGACCTCAGATTGAGACTTGGAAGTTCCTGAAAAAGGAGCTTCGGGAGTTGTTCTTGCCAACCAACACTACATGGGTGGCGAGGTCTCGATTGCAACGGTTGAGACAAACCGGAACAGTAAGGGAGTACGTCAAAGACTTCAGCTCTTATCTCCTCGACATCAAAAATATGTCTGAGGATGATAAGTTATTCAACTTTATCAACGGTTTGCAATCATGGGCGCAGATGGAACTTAAGAGGCAGAAAGTACAGGATTTGCCTGCGGCTTTGGTGGCGGCAGACGTTTTGGTGGATCTCAAATCGGCAACCAGCAACACAGATATTGTGTCGGGCAAGAAATCCCAGAGTGGTCAGGGCAGCCAGCGGGATGGCAAGAGAAAGCCGTCTAGTCGACCAAAGAAGAAGTGGCAAAACTTCAGGGTAGGAAATTAGGACCGTAAGGTGGCTGATGAGAAGGAGTTCAGGTGTTTTCTGTGTAATGGTATGCATCTGGCTAGGGAGTGCCCAACCAAGGGCAAACTGAGTTCCATGGTGGCTGAGGCAAACTAGGACCAGGAGGACGTGGGGCCTTCTATTCGAGCATCTACCCTTCAGATACTCGGGGCATTGAGAGCTGGACGTGTAGCTTTAGGGGGAGCTGATTTGATGTTTGTTCCATGTGTAGTGAATGGGAGGAAGGTTTCAACCTTGATTGATACTGGTGTGACGCGCAATTTTGTCTCCAAGGGGATGGCTACGTAGCTAGGGTTGAAGACCAAGACCAACACGAGCAGGATTAAGGCAGTGAATTCTTAGGCAAGGTAGGTGGACGACATCTCTAGGAATGTCAAACTGCACTTGGGGGAGTATGAGGGCCAAGTGGATCTCATGGTCATCGAGATGGATGACTTTGGTTTGATCCTCGGCAATGCTTTCATGGGAATTGCTAGAGTGGGAGTGTTCCCACAACTAAGAGGTATACTAATCATGGATAAGGCGGGTGCAAGCTTTGTTCGTGGTAGTGAGAGGCAATCTGGGGTCGAGGACCGCACTTTCGGAAGTGAGCACTTGTTGGTAATGTAGGTGGCTCGAGGGTGCAAGCGGGGCGCCTTAGACTTTTCTTGCTATTATGGTGGAGGTCCTAACCATGCCCCCTAAGTTTTTTTTTAAAAAAAATTTAATGAAGGGTATTTTTGACGATGTGATTTTTTTAATTTTTCTAGTAATTAGGTCTGATTTTCTCACCACCTAGCAATATAAAAATTCTGGCAGAAAACTCAAATTTGTACTTGTTAAAATTGAAAATACTTTAATATTGATATGTACATTTTTTTCTAAATTAAATAAACATTCATTATTTTGTTTAAGAATAACATAGTAATAATTTTTGAATTAATTTTTATATTCTTGATGTATATTATATTAATTACTTTTAAATGTGTCCTGGGCATCACAAGAATTTTTGGCTAGTTATATCTTATTTTCCAACCATTCTATAATATTTAAAAAATCTCTTTTTTTAATAAAAATCTTGTAATATTACTTGAGAAAAAGGTGTGCATAGATTCAATTCAATGCGGTTGCTTCATAAGTTAACACTTAACACCATAAGCAAATTAGTAAAAGTGTCAGGAAATTAATTAATTAATAAAAGTAGCTTGATGCCATGTGAAAATTGCATTACATCTTTGATGATAAAGCCACAATATTGTTTTACCTCTAATCAGCTCGGCGAAAGTATATCACGCTTTCATTTTCATCCTCTCTCTTGGTGCCCGGCAGCGCCAGCGGCGCGGCCATATCTGGCTTGGTTAGCATGGCCACGCCGCCGCCACAGACGGGGTGGGTCGGTCCAGTCTAGTCCTTTTTAGCCCACATTTAAATTCATGAGGGCATAATTATTCGTCATAATTATTGCATACATGGTATGAATCAAGTGAATATGAGAAAAACAAAGGAGGGTCGGTCGATGAATTAGTGTAGAGAAGGAGATAGTTGTAATTTTACTATAGTTGTTTCATGTGTGTTAGTATAAGAAAAAGTTTGCTGCCTTTTTATTCATATCCCAAACCCCAATCCACCATTAACCGAGCTTGAGCTCGACTCCGCCATGCCTCCAAATGAAGCAAATAAGCTGGCAACAAATGGAGAAAGATCTTCTTAAGTATACGTCAATAAAATATCTTACAAATACATCGCCTCATTTCTTTTTCTTTTTTTTTAAAAAAAATACATCACCTCATTTTTCTATATAATTCACTGGCTATATTTATTTTATTTTCATGTATACATGTAATATGTGTGTGGTTTAATTTGTCACGATTCCAATTCGAAATTGACATCAGTACTCATCCAGTTCTTTTATTGGAGTTTGAATTCATAAACCTGTTATTAAGGGAGGGTGTCCACATCCAAATCGGCCAAGTCAGAGGGGGACTAAATTTATTAGTTTACGATGCATTTTCTTATTGGGGTTTAAATTAAAAAGGCCAAATAATGTTTTATAGTCTATGCGATTATGAGACTAATAGATAAACCTGATAAGGCGGTAAACGGTTCTCCATTGACCGATTTACCAACTCTTCTCGATTAAATGGAACAAAAACCGCGAAGACCTTATTCATTGGAACAAAAACCGCGAAGACATTATTTTATTATTTTATATATAATTATAAAATTTATTTTCACCTCAATTTTAATCTTAAAACTTTTAATTGATAAAGTATCTATTTGATGAATTAATTTAATTTTCATTATTTATTTACTTATTTCATAATTTTAATTTTAGATTAATAGTTTTGATGGTAGAAACATTTTACAATTTGTGAATATATTTTAGACAGTTTATTTTCAACCAATTTAACAAAGTTTGGTTTATGATATATAAAAAATATAACTTTATATCAATTTAACCATATATAAAACATTTAACTGGCCGTAAAATGGTAAAAATTTAGTTATGGCATAATCTTATAAACTTGATAAATGGCTTGATTATCATAAAAAAATTTAAAATAATAAATAGTTATAGTATTATCATAATTGGTATCGGCCAATCATAATTGGCCCATTGACAGCTTAAGATAACTGAGCAACCACCCCAAGTTTATTTGTATTATCAAAAGTACCTGACCATCGGCCATAAGGGGGGAAGATCTGCGTCAAACTTGATGTGCATGAATTTGATCGCATAACACCGTAGTTGCAAAAATTAGAATCGGTTTTTGAAGGAGTCGGAATCGGAATCGGCTAAAATAGGATAGGAATCGGTTCAGTTGAATCAGATATAATAATTTGACAACTCATAACATAAATATATAAAAAATTAGATATTGATGTTATTTTGATATTATTGTGTGTATTATATTTTATGATATTTGTTCATATTTTTTAAGATTTTTTTAAATTATTTAGAGTTAGTTATTATTTTTAACTCGAGTTGGACACATGTCAAGTTTTAATTACGAGAATGCCACCACAAGTATTTCTTTCCTCTTTGCCTATTCTCTTCTGTATCCGCCCTCCTTCTCCCTCGCTACTATCGCCGTCGCCGCCGCCGCGCCCCCTCCCCAGACCCACCCCACCCTGCCCCCAACCCTATGCCCGCCACGCCTCGCCTCCCCCAGCCAACCCCGCCCTGCACCTCCCCGCCACTGCTGCCGCTACCCCACCCCGCCTCCCCCGCCAGCTGAGCCGCACCCCTAGCCCCGCCCCTGCTCCCCAGCCCTACCCCCCACCCAACCCCCATGTCGACCAGTCACCGCTCGCCGTCACCACCCCCTTGCCCCCCACCTAGCTCCGCCCTGCCCTGCCCTGCCGTCACCGCTCGCCGTCTATCACCACCATCCAGAATTGACCAATTTGGGCCAATTTCATAATCAACTCGAATCAGCCAATTCACGGACCAATTCAGATGAAAACCGATTCAAGTGGTTTTTTGAATTAGTTTCCCTCCAATTTGAGTGGAATTGGCCGATTTCGATTTAGAAATGCGATTTTCACAACATTGCATAACACCAGCATCGGTGCATGCATTGCTTGAATAATAAAACCTTGAAAAATATGATCATCTCAATGAAGAGTTTGGATAGCTTTTATACTGGACGGCAGCCGAAGGATCGAGGGCCTTCTCTGATTACCACAATTAATTTGGGTTCGGGCACTCAAATTAAATTCATCGTCATACCGATGGATATATCATTCTCCTTGAGCATAAATACACGAGCCGAGTCTATATATTGTGTGGACTTTAGAGGCCAAATTGGCAAGTTATCACGATGAGTCGTCGTCATTATATATAAGATTACAATGCATTCTTATACAACTCGCTCGCGCGTTATATATAGGTCGTTGCGCTCGGGATGTGCATGCGGATCTTGTCCGCTGCAGCTTCTCGACAGCTTTGTTTGGGCCATACATATAGATATAGTGTGCTCGTGATCAACTGGCGCTTAATTGGAGGGTTCACGACAAACACCACGCCTCGTGATTGTGGCCTGTTTGTTTATATTATGGCGCATCAATGAACTTGCCGCGTGCTTTGTTGCTTTTCGAACCCACCAAATTGGCGTTGTGTGGGCGGTGGCCATGATTTTTGCAACTCACTGCACACAACAATGCCATCCATCTAGCTGTGCATGAGTGGGCTGATGCATGAAAGCCATGGGTCCATATTCTTGTTGCACTTATGATCATCTGAGTCACTTTGTTCGTACCAGAAAATACCTGCCCTTGCTATTTGACTAGCTAAAAAAATTCCGATAAAGTTTAAAATATATGGAGGTATATCGGCTGATTAATGATATTTCCTGGTGAAGAAATGATAAGCTTAGTGATTTTCTTAGTAATTGAAGGAAGTAATTTTTCTTATGAGCAACATATACATGATAATTAATTTTTAATTTTTCCTAGTTTTTTTTGTTATTTTTCAACCTCAGTACGTACTAGGTTGTTGCTCCTCAAATACGGCTCATTATCTTCATCCTATTATACCTCACGAATTATATGAACTAACAGTTTATATTTCTTGATTAATAACAATCTACACTGACGCTTATTTACACTTAACCCTAACAAACTTAAAACCCTAATGGGCACATCAACCTTACAACGGATTACCGGATCCTATAATGATCTTATTGTTCTGATGGCTCTTATATGCAATGAGCAAGCTAGCTTACTACAGTATGGTATACATCCATAATTGCAGTTCCACGCATATATATTACATTGGTAAAACATTTCATTAAAACGGATTAGAAGAGCGAATCATTAATTCAGATAGGATTCAATTCGGCATAATTAATCAATATATGTTACGATGTTTCACGCTCCGTCAAAAGGGGACTAGATTCAAAGGCCGATCCTAATCACCCAACAAATGCAATGAACACGACGGTAAACTCCAAAGTTAGACTACACCAACGACCAACTCACCACTTTTTCGTAGCTTCTTGGCAAGAGCATCAAGTTGAATTGTTAATGAAGAAGAACGAAGATAAAGAAGACGAACAGGCCTGCCAAATTCTTCTGGCTTATTAGACATCTAACAAAGACACAATTACGCTCTATATTAGCATCTAACCTATGCTTACAAGCTAACCAAATTGATTTCATATATATATATATATATATATATATATATATATATTATATGAATGCCCAAGCTTTTACAATTGTGTAATAAATAAACAGCAATGGATCAAATAGATTTCATATTAGTGCTTCTTTACGGGAATATATCATGATCCATTAGCTGTACGTGCTAACAAATATGAACAACAGACATGAGAATATGTTCCAATAATGGAAATATAGCAGCTGCTACTATACACTTCTCTGGTGGGAGGTGATCAGGGGGAGCCGTTAAATGGAGGAGACGACGATGTCTGAAGGGACAAAAGCGACGAAGAAGAGGAGCACCATGATGCCAATGGGAACGAGGAGAAAAGCCAGAGGCGGCGGCGGCAGCGGCGGCAGCACCAGAGGGAGGATCACCAGCAAAAGGGCAAGAACCACAAGAATCAAACAAGAACACACGCCGAAGAAGCTAACCATCAACTTGTCCAAGAAGCTGCCACCGCAGGTATTTCTAAGATCAGAACACAGCAACCTTTTCTCCTCCACCGGCAAACAAGGTAAAGGAGGCGAGACAGAATTAGGAACCATCCCTTTTATCTTCACTTTTTCGTGCATCCGCTGCACCAAATCAAGCAAAGAGAAGCCACCCAATCGGTGTGTAAGTAGGAGGTGATTTTACAAGGAAACCCAACAAATTGAAGAAATGTATGATGTTCTTATATGATGGTTGGAGAGGCAAAGAAACGTATATAGGCAAAGAATTGATGATAATCTCGTGTCTTCTTCTCGTGGTGTAATTGGAGCTGTTGACGGCGCCGTCTAGTTCATATACATGGGCGGTCCCAAAGAGATACAAGGAAGTCAGGAAAGCGGTGCCGTCAACCATGGAGGAAGCTAACATGAACTGCATTTAACATGTCACATTCTGGGTATTCATAGTATGAGAGTATACATGTCACAATCTGGGTATTCATAGTATGGACTATGTAATACAAGAAGGTTACGAAAGGAATTATTAAACGGGAGGGGGGATGGACCGGGACGCTGCGTAGTCTCACCATTTTTGGCAGCCATGATAAGTAGGCCAGCTTGGTTGGTTTCGTAGATATTAGAGAAGGCAGAGGAAGGCCGATTATACTGTTGCAAGTCTCTTCCTTGTGCATGCTGGTCGAAAAAATGAACTCATGTAATTATCCTTTTTAGCTGCTGACATATACAACATGTCACACATGAGGGAATGACTCTTCTAATTCTCTTAATCGGTCGCAGCTGCATTGGAATTTTTACACATTAATTAACATGGTTTCGTACAGAACCAAATATGGTTTTTTTTTCTTTCCCTCGTCAAGATGTATGCTGATAATCTTATACCAACTCCATTATCTTATGAATATTAATATTGTTCCAAAAGGATGAAAGGTACAATATGATGACAGTTATGCTTAATGTGTATGTTATGTCTAGAAGCAGCTCAGCCAACCCGACAGAAAAACTCGTCACTCTACTTTTTCGCAAGCACTCTAGCGAGCTATATTGATTACTTTGTGAAAATATTCAATTAGTTTGTAGAAAATCTCTCATTCCAAAGTGTATTCTCCCTATATTGTTGGTTGCCATCAACATTTCCCTGGTTCGGCCTCGGCCTTGACTTCCTTCTTGAGATTTTGGAGCCGAGGCGATGCCTCAGTTGATGAGAAGGGAGGTGGTTGGAGGAATTAAGAGAGGGATTCCTCTATCAAGTTCAATCCAATGCTCAAAAACTAAATTAAAATTGGCAGTACTCCAATGAGATGAATCATAGATCATTTTCCCAATAGAAATACTCTCCCTTATTACCCGACTATTAATCCACTCCGAATACTCAATTACTACCCAACTAAGGACTCACAAACAAATAAAAGGTAATTAATAAATACCATATGTACTGGTCATCATTTCATAATTCAATCAATTTTTAAAACATAGTTTATGCTATGTAAGCTCTTCTATGAATTTGTAATTATGTTCCCGATTGCTAGATCGTCACTCAATGTTATAGGAATGTGACATGCCTAGCAAAACCAGGGGCCTCCTGATGCGGCTAGTAGGTCCAAGCCAAAATTTGTCTATATGTACATATTAATAGACGTGTTAATCCACGAAGTCCACTTGAGTTTAGCTGTTCTCAAATTCGATTAGTTTGTCTTCGAGTTCCGATCAACCTCAATAGACCGAGTTGAGTCAAACAGAAGAAAGTATAAGCATTATTTATCTATATTTTATTTTTTAATAAATTATAATAAAATAAGATTTTAAAAATTAAATAGTTGAGTTTTGTACGAATAATATACCAAATAGTTTGTTCGCATGAAACTATTATATTATCATGTATAACCATCATTATGACATGATTTTATTATTATTATTTAGATGTTATATGTAAATAATTATATAAGGGACATAAAATATATTGTTTAATGTTCAATACCGAGGTGTTAGAGATGAATAGGGCGGAACAAAAGTATGCTCGTGCTCAATTGATTCCGGTTCGGAGTCACACTTCTGCTTAAATCACATCAAGAACAACGTGAGGAACGCGATTCCATAGAGCTTCAAGCGACCCTGTACGTCAAAGATGGTGCATGCATGTTGGGTCTGAAATAAGACGATTTCCTACCGTACTGTTTTGGTACCAATCCACCTTCAAAGCCAGTGTGCTAAAAAAATACCACCCATGTGTTTGTGGACTATAATACCAAGGCAGCAATGTAAGTTGCGTCTGAATGAATCAAATGAAGAGAAGCCGGAGTGCAGTTCTCTACCTCAATCTTTCCGTCGAAACGATGTTTTCAACCCAGGTGAGCGGGTCACTATGAGATGAGACGTGAAGTGAATGCTAAGGAATGTTGGATGGTTTGCAGGTACTTTCTGCTTTCTTCTCACATGAACATACAAAGAAGGCCTAATTTGGTGCAAGATTGGAGTCTGGGACTCTTCAACACCGGACTTTGTCCACTTCAAAATCTGCCGTGTACACTTGGACTTGGTAGGAAATAGGATGACCATTAAATGGTTGGGTCCTTTTATCCGCAGCTTAATAAGCCTGCCAGGAGATTTAAGACTGGTAGTCTGGTAACATATATATTCATAGAATAACTGAACAGTACCAAATTTACAATAGATTAAGACTTGTAGTCTTTCTTGTATGCCCGCTTTCGCCAGCTACAAGGAGTAATTTGCATCCATCTGAGAAGGGCCGATTAAGAATTGGAGGCTAACAACACCGTGTTCAAAAGTGAAATACAGAGTAGAGTGAACAGATTTGGTAGAACTAACCCCTTAAAAATTATGGACAAGAAAATTGATCATCGGGCTCATTTTTTTAAAATTAATGATGTATCTGATAACATCATCTCCCAACGTCAATTCGAAGAATTTTGGGATTGCATGTCTTATGCGTTTATTGCTGATGGGTGCAGGCAACTTCATGGCAATATGAACTCCAAAAAAAATATTTTTGTCACTACAAAATCTTGGCTATTATTTCTCCCCTTTCGACATATATTAGACCCACACGTCTAACGTTTAAGATGATGGGCAAAATTGAATAAGTTGAAGGCGTTATGTACGTGAGGCTTGAGAATTCTTCAATAACTTGACAAAAACTAAGAACATTCAAAGGAAAACAATGTTGTCAATACTGACTTTCTCATGACCAACATCTTACCTTATCTAAATCTTGGAAGAAAAAAAACCCTCTTCTCTTTGATAAATGGGGACGAAAATATGAAGGGTATCAACATTAGTGTCTGATGAAGAGACGAAAGGGCATGCATCCAGAAGTATTTCTTCCTCTGTCGTTGCAGGTGGCAAACAAGGCATCAATATTTATCCATTTACATCTACTCTTATTATTAAAAATAAAAATAAAAAAATTTGAAAAGTAGAAGATTGAATCAATCAAAATATAACAAAGAGAAATTTATAAAAAAGGTATCATTATCTAAAATTCAGAATTAGGGAACTATTATCTATATTCACTATTTGAGGGTTATAAATTTTGAAAAGACAAATGTACCTTTAATCTTCAATTTTGGCTTGCTTTTGAATTCCGTTCAAAATAATTTTAATCTAAAATTCAGGGTAAAGTTGCTATTGTGAATTTTTTACCCTTTAAATCGTAAATATAGACAGTAATCCCTTAAATTATGAATTATCGATAGCAACACCCTTTTTCATAAATTTTCATCTCCTTAAGTAATTAAAGTTGTGTCTTTAAAATTGAAATTTATTTCTAAAATAAATTCTACTACAACTTTCCTTTTTTTATAACCTAGGCTTGTTGGATCGGTATGAAAAAGATATAAAATGTATAAATTTTTCTTAATTATAATTTACATAAAATTAGCTAAGATCATTTTCTATGTTGATTGTTCAGGACTAAATCAGAAGGGCTTAAGTATATTGTAACTAAGGAAAAAACTTGTTTAATTCAAAACTCTGATTAGTCTCTAACAAAACTGCGGAGGATGGAGGAGGAAGCCAACACTCCTAACTACTAATAAACCAAACCTTGTTTTTCAAACAAGAATTGTTATATTTACTTAATCATATAAA
Organism: Piper betle; assembly: GCA_033002965.1. Classification (NCBI taxonomy): domain Eukaryota; kingdom Viridiplantae; phylum Streptophyta; class Magnoliopsida; order Piperales; family Piperaceae; genus Piper; species Piper betle. Next base: position 125,493 of record JAURVB010013431.1, on the reverse strand, counting down.
TTTGAGACAAATGTGGTGCTCTCAGCTATACAAAATTATTATCAAAGTAAAAACAAAAACAAAAAAAAGAACATGAAACTGGAAGGGGGGTAGAAGCATGAGAACCGTTTGGTCCATTACTAGCGGCCAAACTGCGATGCTTCTCTCCCAACATACTCAAACACTTGGCCGCCGGCACCTTGGCCTTTGCACTCCCTTTCTTGGCCACCTCTTCTATCTCCTTTTTTGACCCATAGTAAAAATTAAAATTGACATTGAATAAGATTGGAAAGGAATAATTAAGTCAGATCGATTCATTAAAAATTAGACAAGAATTAATTTAATTAAATCGGTCAAAATTAATAGCTTATTAATTATAAAATATATCATTTTAAAATTAGTGTATATTATATTTTATATTTTTATTTATTTTTATTTATTTATTTTAAATTATTTGAAATTAATTATTATTTTTTACTCGTGTCGAGGTCGAATCAACTTTTAATTACAAAAATATCACTGACTATTTTTTTCCCCCAATTCTATCTCCCCAATCGCCGCTGCCGAATGTGCCCAATCTGCCCCGCTCCCCTGCTTCCGCTCCCTTGACTTCGACGAGCGCAATGGCTACCTCAAGGGCTACCCATGTCGCCGCCCCACCCCCTGACCCATCCCGTGCCACCAGGCCCTGCCCCCTCACCTCGTCGTCCGCCCCTGTTCCCCTGGCCCCCCCCCCCATCCACCCCCGGTGCCATCACCCTCGCCGACTTGCCCGACTCTGAGCCGAGTTAACTCAAGATCAATGAGATCGGAATAGTATTGACTTGGCTAATTCCCCGTCCGATTTCAAGGAAAACCTAACCTTGTTAAACAGCTGAGTTTTGCAACAGAGCCTCTACCTCCCCTCCCCAGCTCTTCCACCACCTCCCCTCCGACCTACATCAGGTTAAGCAGCGCCACCACCATATTCTCCCTCACCCTCATCGTCGACCCGGTGACCGTATCCAACAGGTCAACAAGTACGTCGACGCCGGACACTTTTCGAAAGGCATCAACGCTCTCAACACACCCCGCCACCTGAGCTATCACCGCCGTCGCGTCCGCCGCCGCACCTGTCCTGCTGTCTTTTAATACCTGTTATAATTAAGAATACCAGGTGGAAGAGCGCCGGCCCGGCGCCGAGGTCGATGAGGGAGGGGCGTTTGCGGGGGTAGAGGGCGACGCCGAAGAGGGCCATGAGGGCGTACTTGACGGACCAGGCCGGGGAGTTGGGAGGTTGAATGAGGCGGAGGAGTGACGAGAGAAGCTGCGGCTTGGCGCCAATGATGGGTCGGTTGGTGTCGATGACGAGGAGGCTGTGGATGGTGGCCGCGGCTGTCTGGGCGAGGGAGTCGAGGAAGGCGGGGGTGGACATGAGGGGATCCCGGTGGGAGATGGAGATGTTGAAGAGGGTGGCCATGGCGTCCTCCTACGTAGCAGCGCCGGCGCCGGCGCCGCCCTCCGACGAGGAGTAAAGAGACTTGAAGAGGGGTGGTAGGCCGCCGGCGTCGGCGATGAGGAAGCGGCTGTCGGGGTCGCGCTTGGATAGAAGGCGGAGCTCACAGAGGGCCTCCGATCGTGCCTGGTCGGAGTCGGAGGGCATCCATCTCACCAGGGTCATCGCCGACCGTCTCTTCACTTCCATGGCAAAGGGCAACTATAGTACCCCTTAGGTGCTACTCGCGTAGCGCGGAGAAGGCACGGATTAGGATTGATAGAAGTGTTGAATTGCTTCTTAATTCAGCAATCATGACGTATACCGATCAGAGAAGTGAAAGAAGAGGGATGTCAAGGCCACTGTGTCGGGGAAGCTTGATTCGTGCCTGCGTGAATCTTGGTTGTAACGTTGATGGCGATACATTTTTTGTAAGGTAAAAATAAGTCTTAATAATTTTTTATATACTTGTACAATTGCAAACGTGAGACTCCACCTATTATCGTATGCTCTGTTGGACAATAATTTTTTCCTAAAGCTAATAACAGCCAAGTTCCCATGAAAAAGAGTGTTTATGAAATTTAGAATAAGAAACAGAGGGTAGTTTGAAAATGGGTATTTGCGCGGCAGTTGTTACATCTCGCCCCTAAAGAACTAAAAAAATCATGGTTGGCCAACCAATTAACTTATAGCTCCCCAAAATTTGACCCTGATCTGATAGATTTCTTACCATTTATTATTTATATTAATAATAACGATACAAAGATGATAATTGCGCGATAAAGAAAATTAGAAAATGTTAAGAGTAAAATTAGAGTCATTAAAGGCCGATTGTCAGGTTTTTTTAATGCCCGATTTAGAGGATATTCTTACCCACTCAATATTCCAAGAAGGTCTTGTTTTAAAATTAATAAATAAATTAAAAACTGAAATCAAACAACCCATTTGAGAGCACCGTTTCACCTTTTTATTGGTTTAGTTTTAAAAACCGGCGCCGGGTTCCAACTCCCGAAAATTTCTGGGAGCTAGCGCCTGAGCATACATCCGGGCATTAGAAATGAAACTGTTGCTATCGGGCCGGCGCCCGAGCGCCATGAGCCGGAAAATTTCCGGCAATTAGTGCCCAGTTCATTTTTTGACTTTTTAATCTTTATTTTCTCCGAAAATGGTACCTTTTTACACAATTTATTCATCGCTCTTCATCTATCTCCTTCTTATGGCGTTTTTTTTGGAAATTTTGGGCGATTAAAATTTATTTGACGAAATCTTCTTCGACAATCTTATGGTGTGATTGAAAAAATAAAATTTCATGCCCTCAAAACTCACAGGGAAGAAATTTATTATATCTTGGAGGGTGGTAATTTTGTATTAAAAAACGTTTAGTTCGTACCTTGAATTCGTATTTTCTTCCTCGAGTTATATTTTTTTATGGCTTTAATTTATCACGTGTGAAATTTCCAGTATTTCTGTTGCTACTTTACCTATTCACTTTCGATAGTTCGCGCGTTCTTGTCAGTAGCATAATAAAGAAAATCTTAGAAACCCAGCATTGAAAGACCTCTCGTTGGCTGGTCTTCCATTCATAGTATATTGAAGATTCTTATAAATATACAGATAATAAACACTACGTACCTATAAGTCAGTTGTGATTTTTCTTAATTATTTCTTGACAAGAACGTCTGATCTTACAATTGTAAATAACTAATCCATCCAAAACTGGGGACCAACATCCATAACCTCACCGGCCAAATTATGCATAACAGTCCAAATTTAAGTAATTCCCTCAATATTTGAACATTATAACAGAGGGGGGCATTCGATTATTTAAAATTTTATCATTTATAAAAATTTTAATTTAAAATTCATGTTTCCCATACTCCATATAAGAAAAAATAAGAAGAAAAAAAGTGTCTCCAAATTCAGGGATAAGGAGTTTTAAAATTTTTGTATACAAGTAATAATGCACAGGCGTAACTGTGTTGCATTCAAACTTATTAGTTTTTAACTTAAAATGAGTCTATCAACAGATTCGTAACGCCAATGCCATTGACGGCAAAATTCATCTCGTATGATGGACCAAAATTAACAGTCATTACAAACTCGAACATTAACCCCACAACGCCCTACAAAGTGTCCTCCCTATATAAGATCATCATCATATAAGCAAGATATTGAAGAGCAGATGATGGATCGGCATGAGAGTAGAGTCAACCAATGCCGTCTGATGCCATGGCTGCTCTGCTTTTTGGTCTTATGTACAACAAGCAGTAGAGCTGGTGCACCTGTCGGACCAATTAAGACGGTGGTGGTGCTGGTCATGGAGAACCGATCCTTCGACCACATGCTGGGTTGGATGAAACGGCTCAACCCGGACATTGACGGCGTCACCGGATCCGAGTCTAATCCAATGTCCACTACCGATCCATCCTCTCCACGGATCCACTTCAAGGACCAGGCCCACTTTGTCGACCCCGACCCGGGACATTCCTTCCAGGTAGGACTTCCTGACCCATTTACCACTTCTAATGTTCAAATTAACATGAAGGTAAAATAAAGAGTCTTTTACCCCAAAAAAATGTGAGAAAATTTTTAATATTACCAGACGGAGGAATATAATTATTTAAATAAGGGAAATTTTCATTATAATGAAAAACTTTCACTTATTCTTAAAAAATTAATATTTTTTAAAAAATTAAACTAGTTGCCACCCTTAGTTGACGACAACGGCCAAATAAAGTTTGGGGCGGTCGTATCCAGTTGCCCTAGGCCGATTGTACCACAGGTTTCCAGATTCAGCCATCCCAAGTGTCAACTTAAAAAAAGAATTAAATACTTAGTCTTTCGCCCCGGTAACTTAGTTTACTACAGCCACAAGTGCAGGTGGCCAGTCAAATCTACCTTTGAGGCGGCCAGATTTGGCTGCTATATAACCATGGGGGTAGTCATCCTGTCCTTGTTTTTCACAAAAGTATAGTACTTATTGTCTGTCTTTTGTGACGGCTTAGGGTGGCCAAACCAAGTCGCCCCTAAGCCGGGGTGGCTCGGGAGCAACCCAGTCCGGCTGCCCTGCCCCTATTTTTTATTTTTTATTTAAAAAAAATTAGTTAAATTTATTATAGTTTTTAAGTGTGGGTATTTTATACAATTCATATTTTCCTCATTTTCTGGTAATTAAGGAGGATTTTCCCAACACCTTGTAATATCAAACATTATTCTCTCTTTTTGATAAAAACTCCAAAATAAATTTAACAATTATTTTTCACTTTACGAAACAATTGAACGCCTGCACACACCACACCGCATCAAGAGAGTAGACAGTCTATAATAGGGATCAACCCCGAGACCTACATATAAATTTTTCCACTTTAAACAATCAAATGTGTAAAATCAATATTGATTTGCTTTGGAAAATATCAATATTAATGTGCCATGCCAAATTACAATATAAACCAAGTTTTAGTATTTTTAACATAAATATTGATGTATGTGCTTTCCTATTGACACCGCTTAAAAAATTTAAATCATAGATTTCCGCTACTTTTGCAAGTGGTGAGAAAATCATATTTATATTCCATCAAACTTCAACAAGAAAATATCAGAAAAGATTTCTTATTTATATGCAATGATTTTCTTTTTCTTTATTTCATAAGAAACATCAATTTCATTGTAGCTCGATAAATTTATTATAATTTTTTTACATCATTTTTATTGAATTCAAGCACATCTAACTCGAATTTCAAGTTGAGCTAAGTAAAACTGAACACTCTTTAATTCAACTTTATTTAGAGTTTAATGAAGTATTCATTTTAAGGTGAATAATTTTTATGAGCACAAACTTAAAATAACGAGCACAAATTCAATCAAACCAAGCTGGACATAACTGGTAAACCGGCTGGTCATATTTACTCTCCTATAAAAAAGTACTGCAGTTATAAAAAAGTACTGCAGTGAACAAATTTGTAACCGTGGTCCCCAAATAGGCCATCCGCGAGCAAATATTCGGATCAAACATTACCACAGACAACCCCCCGCCCATGGACGGGTTCGTCCAACAGGCCTTCTCCATGACCAACTCCACGTCTATGCCGGACGCGGTGATGAATGGGTTCGAGCCCGACAAGGTGGCCGTCTACAAGGCCCTCGTCTCCAATTTCGCCGTCTTCAACCGTTGGTTCGCCGCCGTCCCGGCCTCCACCCAGCCCAACCGCCTCTACGTCCACTCTGCCACCTCCCACGGCGCCACCGGCAACGACCCGAAGCAGCTCGCCGCCGGCTTCCCTCAACAAACCATCTTCGACAATCTCCACAACGACGGCCTCTCCTTCGGCATATACTATCAGAACATACCTGCCACTCTCTTCTACCGCAACCTCAGAAAGATCAAGTACGCCGGCAACTTCCACCTCTATGGTCTCTCGTTCAAGGACCATGCTAAGGCCGGGAAGCTGCCCAACTATGTGGTGGTGGAGCAGAGGTACATGGACACGAAGGTGGCGCCGGCCAACGACGACCACCCTTCCCACGATGTGTACGAGGGGCAGGTGCTGGTGAAGGAGGTGTATGAGGTGCTGAGGGGGAGTCCGCAGTGGAACGAGACGGCGTTGATCGTCACGTATGATGAGCACGGTGGGTTTTTCGACCATGTCCCGACGCCGGTGAGAGGGGTGCCCAGTCCTGATGGGATTGTCGGTCCGGCGCCGTTCTTGTTCCAGTTTGATCGGCTGGGTGTTCGGGTGCCGGCCATACTCGTCTCCCCTTGGGTTGATAAAGGAACTGGTGCGTGCGCGCGTGTTATTTGCGACCTTAGGTTTGATCCGTTAATTGTGATTGACATGTATTAATGTGAATTGCACTGTGTATACGCTCTACGTACTGGTGTGTGTAGTTATTCATGGAGCGAACGAATCGCCATCACCGACGTCGGAGTTCGAACATTCGTCCATACCTGCGACGGTGAAGAAGCTTTTCAACCTTTCGTCTCCCTTTCTCACAAAAAGGGATGCATGGGCAGCTACCTTCGATGGAATTCTTCTTCAAACCAGAACAAAGCCTCGAACGGACTGCCCAGGTATCGTATGAGTTGATCAAAATCAAACACATAAAGTAACAATTACATTCTCTCATATAACTACCAGACTGAATAATTAGTTGCTTTTATGAATTAATCTCGCATGGGCATTAATATTGCATGCAGAGGAGCTTCCTACTCCGGTGAAGATAAGGGAGGGGAAGCAAAGGAAGACGCTAAACTAAGTGAATTTCAACAAGAACTGCTCCAGCTTGCTGCTGTTCTCAATGGAGAAGATATTGAAAGCAATAGTTTTGAAAAGATCAAAAAAGAGATGACAGTGAAGGAAGGTGACGCTTATATGGAGAGTTCTCTCCGACGGTTTCTGCGGGCTGGCCTTACCGCACAAAGAATGGGGTTAGATGGCGACCAAATCATTCAGATTAGGAGGCCATCTCCTTATAATTAGAAACTCTCCTTACCATTGCAGTCCCTGGATGAATGATAATGTTTCTTGGTCATCCAACAACCAATTATATATTGTTTTGGAAAAAAAGCAAACGATATAAATCGACGCCTTGGCTGTATGTTCCATGCAGAAAGTTGTGACGTACAGCGGTGTAAATTTAATACCAACCTGGTTATTACGAAGATAATTTTAATATAAAAAAACTATATATAATTTTTTTTTTGTACTTACTTTGTGGTGAGGGTGCAGTCTTGTCTTTTTTTTCTCCAGTAGGGCAGTAACCAGTGGGTATTCACGTGAGAATGATTTGCCTTACTTGGTTCCTACAAATTAGGCATAGATGTGCACACCATGTAGATATAGATTTTGATTTTATAAATAAATTCTAATTTAAATGACTTGATAAAAGTCTGCTTATTTTAAAAATAGACCTTAATTTTATAAATAAATTCTAAATTAAATGAAGAGATAAGAGGTGAATAATTATTAAATGAAGTGATAAAGTATAATAATTTATTGCATAATTTTTATTTTTTTGTATTTTGATTAGGTGAACCTCTTAACTTTTTTCCATCTGAATGCCATTTTTCATTCCCTATTTATTAATAAGAGTTGATATATAATATGATTATAAGTGAGGAGGTGTCAATGTGAAAAGCAAGTATGGCACTTTTTGGCTTTGGTGAAAAAAAGAATAATGCATATTGGCACCTTTATCTTCAAAAAAAGCGAAATGTAAGTATTATAATTCCTGGGCATGTTCTCAATTTATTAAAAAGCAGGCATCACAGGTGTGGGGTAGTATTCAAGGCAAATATTTTCGATCAAAAGTAGGGGAATTGGGGAAAGGTGGTATGCTTAATCTTGAAAAAAACAGTGATATGGGACCATTTTGTCTTTGACCAATATCGTTGCCTGCGGAGAGTAGGAGACACGTACCTCTCTGTGTCAGGGGAGTCACGGGTTGCCGGATGGGAAAGTGAAAGCTCTTTCTCATTTCTAACATCTATTCCCCGTCGGTGGCGAAAAATGAAGCTGCAAGCATCTTTGTTTCAAACCATGATCAGGCTCTTAATTAAGCTACCATGATTCTCCGTCACACTAAACTTAGCCGTTAGATCATTAACAGCTATAAATCACTGGTTGCGTTAGACGAACTACTAACATAGTCATCCCTTGATTAGAACTAGCTTAGTCATCAAATCTAATAGGAAGGGTAAATTAGGATCACCCCTTGATGAGTTGCAGCTAGTCACCTGACAAGAAAGGTCAAGGATCCAAAGCAAAGCCCATGTGAAGTTAAGAATGCGGCCGGCAGTCATCACTCATCACGCCCCGCTGCTCTTATAAGGTGCCTTTAACGGAAGATCTAATGATATTATTCTCCTTTGGAGGAAGCATCCAATGAGTGATGACAATCCATCAAGCCGAATTATTGATCCCTCGCCTCGATCTGGAGACATTCTTTTAATCGAAGTGGGATCATAAACTATTAAATGTTAAGGCAGTGGTTGAATCATATCTTAGCTTTTGCCTATTTTAAATTATGTAAATGCCACTCACTTTTAACATAAACTTTAAACATTCTGCAGGAGGGAGGAACTGAGTGGGAAAAATTGGGTCTCTCATCCCGACGGAGATGCACAACCTCTAATTGGATTCTTTCGAGACGGTACACTTGATATAAGTATAAATACCAATGACCATGAATTGAAATGCATTTGGCCCCTAAGTGGGCGCTAAAAGGACCTAGGAGACAATGGACTAGCTCAATTATCTTGCTGGATCCAACCCATCCTACCACTGCTAGTAGAAAAACTTATAGATTTTCTTCTTTTCCAAAATAATAAAGCTTATATTGGTCAGATGATAGCTTGAGTTGGCAACTGATTGACAACTAAGTAACACGCCAGCTAACAATGTCAGTCTGATCAATAAGTCTTTTGAGATTTTTTTCCAAAGCAAATCTTTCGAGGATTGAGAGTTCAAAATGATATACCCACGACGAAAATCTTTTTCATTCCTTCCCCAGAAAAAAAAGTTGCTACATAGATGATCAATCACAGAAAGCAAATGTTTGCACGTGAATGGTTTTCAACACCGAGAATGTTCGTTAAACAAAGGTCACAAGCACATATCAAAGAGCATATGTGGGAAGGAAGAAAACAATGGTTTACAGACCAGACTGTTCCCGCTCTCCCCATCGTATCTGCTCCTACTCTTCAACACACTACTTAATGTCCTCTCGTCCACAGCCACACACCCATCAACCAGAGTGAGTAAGAGTGAGAGACATAGATAAAGTCCGGCGGCCATGGCTGGTCTATCTCAGCTCATCCCCTCCGTCTTCCTCCTAATCACATTGCTCCCAACATTAACCCTCCAAGGCTCGGTCACTCTTACCATCAACCATGCCTCCCCCTCCCCTTCCAAAACATGGGAGCAGGTCCTCTTCGACAGTGTCGCAGGCGACGCCCACCGCCTCCTCTACCTCTCCAAACTTGCCGCCAAGAAGACCATCGTCCCCATCGCCTCCGGCCGGCAGGTCAGCCAGACCACCAACTACATTGTCCGTGCCAGCGTCGGAACACCACCCCAGCACATCCTCATGGCCATGGACACCAGCAGCGACGCCGCTTGGATCCCTTGCTCCGGCTGCGTCGGCTGCTCCTCTTCCCTCTTCGCCACAGCCCAGTCCCCCACCTTCAAGCCCCTCCCTTGTGGCTCCTCCCAGTGCCAACAGCTCCCCAACCCGACCTGCCCCGCCGCCGCCGCCACCTGCTCCTTCAACATCACCTACGGCGCCGCCTCCTTCCAAGCCAACCTCTCCCAAGACACCCTCACCCTCGCCGACGACTCCGTCCCCTCCTACACCTTCGCTTGCCTGCAGCGCGTCGCCGGCGCAGCCGCGCCGGCGCCGGGCTTGCTAGGTCTCGGCCGGGGGAAGCTGTCGTTGATCTCCCAGACCGACTCGCTCTACCACTCCACCTTCTCCTACTGCCTGCCTTCCGTCAAGTCGGCGAATTTCTCCGGCAGTCTCCGGCTAGGCGTCGCCGGCCAGCCCGTCCGCATCAAGACCACCCCTCTCCTCCACAACCCACGCCGCTCCTCACTCTACTACGTCAACCTCGTCTCCATCCGCGTCGGCCGCCATGTCATCCCCATCCCGCCGACCGCCCTGTCGTTCAACCCGACCACCGGCGCCGGCACCGTCATCGACTCGGGCACCGTGTTCACCCGGCTGGTGGTGCCGGCGTACGAGGCCGTGCGCGACGTGTACCGGCGTCGGGTGAAGAAGCCGGCGACAGCACTGGGCGGGTTCGACACCTGCTTCGAGGGGCCGATCGTGGCGCCTACGGTAACGTTCCAGTTCGAGGGTGCGAACGTGACGCTGCCGCCGGAGAACCTACTGATCCACAGCAGCTCGAGCACGTTGTCGTGCTTGGCCATGGCGTCGTCGCCGGAGAACGTGAACTCGGTCGTGAACGTTATCGCGAGCTGGCAGCTGCAGAACCACCGCGTGCTCGTCGACCTGCCCAACAACAGGGTGGGTTTTGCTCGTGAGTCATGCAGCGGTGCCATCTAGAAGCTTAGATCACTTTTGAGTACCTCTCCCCCTCGCTCCCTCTCTCTCTCTCTATATATATGTGGTTACTTTCATGTCGTTTAATTAGTTTGTATCAGTACTTCAGTCGTGGTGTTGATCCGTATCATTATTATTAAGTGTTGATTAGGTTTGAGTTGTGATAAATAACGTCAGTTGGGGACTCCATAATCCAAATGCTATGTTTGATGATGATAATATGTGTGCTTTGGCATTTGGAATCCAAATGGATTTAGATTTTGCCTTGTATTTGTAGTTCTAGCAAGGAAATATTTTCTTTTATGTGTCAAGACTCAAATGTGTAGTGTTTGCGATTTTCCCAACACATGATTTCGCCAAATAAAATCTGGCTAATAACTTCGTATTTAGAAATCGAGGGTACTTAATTCTGGCTTCGTGTAGATGCACTCCGGTGTCACCGTGAATGTACACTTTCCTCGAGAGTTCCCGGGACAACGCCAGTTTATGTACTTGTTTGGTTTATTTTTTTTATTGAAGGAAAAAGATGTGTGTTACCTGTTCTGCCTTTGGATTTCAATATTTCCTTTTATCCCCGCCCCTCAGGATAATAATGAGGGTGGAAAGTCAACATTTTTTTTTCATTCCTCTCATTTTCTTTGTTCTTTTATTTATTGCTCTCATTTTACTTAAGAAATGGCTGGGCAGGTGAGATTAACGGCCAGTCAAAGAGGTCAAAACAGCATACAACGACACTAGACACTAAATCCCCCTAAATCATTTGCTCCCAGAATCACTAAAACTCTCTTGCCACATTTAAATACCGATAGTTAAAAAATGGAAATGCATTCCAACGAATAAATGAATTATGGTGGATGGCTAGAAACGGTATTCATATAATATATATATATCACGCAGATAGTCTTCTCATGCAACAACAAAAAAAGAATGCGATGCATTTGAACAATTACTCTGATTTGCATCCAATAAACATTATGGTACAATTAGAGCCTAGAGGCTCTTAAAACATAAATACTTAAGAATTGTGCTGCAATATCCGAGCCTGGCACGGAAGAGATCCATCCCGTTCTCTGATTTGCTGCAGCACTCAACAAGTCTGATGTCGATCCGAATGTGTAACACTAAGCTAACGGGCTAACGCCAACCATGCCCATTGTCAGGTTACCAGCTAGAGGGCAGCAGGAATCTTTTATCAGAGAGCATGACGCCACTTCTTTTGGCCTGCTATCCCAAATTATGTCCCCATGCTTCCAAAACAAAAATGATACCCTCATACTGTTGATATTAACTAGTTAATTACTTGCTATTAAGCACTAATTGCATTCAACAATTGTTGGAAAACTTTTAAAAATAGAGGTTGGAATTTACACACATAATTGAAGAAGATTATCCAAAAATCCAAGGCACTCGTAGCGTTTTTTTCAATATAAAATTATTACCCTCTACACTTAAATATTTTTTAATAATTTGAATTCAACATACAATGAATTTTTCTCTTTTAAACTGCATCAATAGGGAGACTCTTCAATTTATTGTCAAACAAGATCAAACCAAAATCCTTCTCAAAATCATTTTTGTTTTCAAAAAACCCAATAAGAAATCACATAGACAAGATGGGAAAGGAGTTAATTTTTTTTGAGAATGAGAATTTATAAGGAAAAACGACAAAAAGAGGTGACCCAGGTGTTGGTTTTATAAACCACATAAAACCAATAATCTCCGTTCGTTTTTAAGACCAGAAAAACCAACAACTCAAAAAAAAATTGATCCACTGAAATTTTATTTGAGAACAACTATCTTTCTTTTTAAATTTGCTCATAGTTTGATGTATGTCATCTCAACAAGTAAAAATAGGCTAAGTTTTTAAACTTCATACATTAAAGTCAAAACTTTGAATATTTAATAAAAAATTATAAGTGGGACAAAAATTAAAGGATTAGGGTAGTGTTATCTAGTTCGTGTAATAAGTATCTTGTCTTCATTAATACTTTTTATCTAAGAGATTAGTCATAACTCCATCAATAACATGATCTCATTATTAAATTCATATCGGTAAAAGTTTCGAAGTATATTCTGCAAGTCAATGTACCATCTAAATAGACCTTAAATCTTATTAAAACAATTAAGTCAACTTACTTGCAGTTTTAAGCACTCTCATCGTAGAAATGACTTATATAAAATAAATTTATAGTGTTTATCTCATCGCTCATTAGCTTTTTTTGTACTCATTGAATTTACTCATGGCATATCCACTTGTTAGAGTGAGTTTCCACTAACATTGATTATATATTGACTTTAAGCTCGTTTCCCTTGATGACTTATGAATTCTTTGAGATAATCCCCAAAGAAAATTGATCAATTATAATTTATAAAAATTTATGTTTTTAACAAAAAAATTATAAATTTCACATATTTTGAAGTTATATTAGCATGATTTACTTATTTGTCTTAAAATTTATATTGTGAGGTTTAGTGCACTTTAACATATAAGATCTCCAAAAATCTCATTATCGCGATTTTCTTAATAACATAAATTGGCTTCTCAATAAAGGGATGACTGTTATTCTCTAAGTTTTGCTAAATCTCAACTAATTATTGTTGGTCCCCTAAATGTTTCGGAAAATGTCTCATTTTTATATTTTACATTGATAACAACCTTTCTTCCATCATGAATGTAATCATTACAAAAAATCTTATTGTAAAATTCCATTTCTACCTTATCATGACCAACTTTTTGATGTCATACTTGTTTAGTAGAACTATAAAGAATACTTTTGCTCTTGGCATATTAAACTAATGTCGTACAAGCTACCATTTCCCCTTTGCAATAATAAGTGTTCCTTTGGATAACTTACACACTCCTTTTACAAATTAAGAACTATAACCAATTTTATCCCAACTTGCTCAAGGACAATAAATTTGTTCTCAAGCTTAGAATATGTTTCACATTCTTCAAAATTATTTTGTAACTCAAACTAGTTACTATATGCACATTTCTCATACCAACAACACATGATGTATCATCATTTCCCATCTTCATCATTCCCAAATTTTCATATTCGATAAAATTGGTATATTTTCCTGTTCTTCTTGGTCCTTCTCCTTTCCATGTTGCATATCACTTTTCAATTTTCTTCAATACCTTCCGGTAAGATTACACTCCTGATAAAAGAAAGGTTGCTATCAAGATGGAAGATGTAAATGAGGTATTTTTCAAGACCCGAGCCATGGGTGTATGAAGATGTTTGAAGAGAAAATGATCTTAAATGATGAAAAGTAAGTTCATAATTCTTTCCCTAAGAGGGTGGGGGAGATGTATTAGAGGTTATAGGAGATAGAACATTTCATACGAGTTGAGGGGAGATGTATTAAGATATTTTCTTCCTCATGTGATGATGGTTAACAAGTGGTCGACAATGGTGCATCAAGTTGGCAGGTGTTTGACAAGCGGTGCAGGCTGGATGCTTTTTTCAAGGAGTTTCCAGATGGGTCGAAAAGGGGAAATTATAGGGTTGGTTTCTTTTTCCCATGTGAAGGATGTTAAAACCATTTGTACTGTATGATTCGGGAAGGGATAATTGTTGAAGTCTGTCATCATATGTTAAATGTCACAAAAGCATGCAACTACATGAGGAGTCGTAAAGATATGGAGTAACTCCAAGAAGTACGAGGAATTCGACAATAATTATGAAAGACAAAGAAGAGATCTATTTGTAAAAATTCTTTTAACATCCCAAATCTGGCACACTCGAGAACCGAATTGAAAAGGTACGGGTCACTCAATTAAGTCAGTTAACCCGAGCCTAACTTAAATGGATATACTCTAGGCATTTTAAGATGGAAGATAAGCATCTCAATGCATATATGGAATGCATGAAACCTAACATGATACTACGTGAATGACATGCCACACAATTCACACTCAAAATCATTTAAATTACAATAAATTATAAAAATAAAAATAAATTAAAATAGACAAAATTTTCCTAAAAGTACAATAAAAGGCCAACCTCTCAAATGACAATAGATTTATGTATCACTAGAGAAGACAAAATTTTTATTTTTAGCACACTATAGTTTTCATAATAACAAAATAAAAAACATGAATTGAGTCTTAATCCATATGTTCATTTTATCTGTCATTTTTGTTATATCTGTTATATTATTTATTAGTCTTAAAATTGTTGTCACTTCATCATAAAACATCATATGATAAACTGATACATCATCATTAAAACACAACAAACTAAACATATCATTCCAAGTTTGTGTGTGCATGCACATAGCAGTCACTGCTCATCTATCCAAGCTGGCATATCAGACTTCTATCAAACTTCTAATCACTTGTATATATAATAAAAATCATTAATAATGAGTGTTACTAATCCAGAAATAACTATAACAATCTAGCAAATGAAAGCTGACTGTAATTTTGAAGGAAACCATATATATCTTCTGCTAAACTCTCATAAGGTAATTTATTGAGGAGCCATCGGACTACAAACCCAACACCATTCTAAACTAATTGGTCTACTAATGCCATTCTCGATAATTTTTCATGTTTCTTTTCTACCCCTTGGAACTACCAGTATATCCTAAGCCCTCTCCTTTCCTCCACACATCTCCTGACCCTGAATACAAAGGCCAAGTACTCTCAAATAGTCTCCTTCAGTACCCTTTCAAACCACATGTCAGAACATGAGTTATACTAAATAGTACCCGTAAACCTCCACGTTTCACCGGGTGTGAAGAAATTCAAAACACGAAGTTATTAGGATCTTGTGAATTGAGCATCCCTCTCATTAATCCAGAGTTTGTTGTGACTTGCACATGCACCCACTCATGATATGTGTAAGTTAGTTTCATCATCTCTCGTTTCACTAAAAATTTGATAAAATAATATATAAGCCTAAGAAGGGATTTAATATTGTAAGCCCAAAAGCAACTTAATGTGGATTTTTTTTCAAAATCAAACTCAAGGGTTATTAATCCATAAAACTATCGGTTAAATAACCTGAGTTAAGTTGGATCTAATAAAACACCGCTTTAACCTGACCTAGAGTGAATAATATAAATTACAATAGAACAAAACAAAAAACAGGGAATGGGTCCTAAATGAACTTGGTAAAAGCTCTAAGTGAAGTCAAATGCTAGGCAACAAGCTCCTACTTCGTACCCATACAACATGACTAAATATATGATATATGAATGAAATAGATGTGTGTGAAATCATTATATCATCATGAATACTATAAATACTACAATCAACATAAGACAATCAACAAATAACTTAAATAAGTAAATTAACAATCTAAGATCTTTCTATCATTACTTTTAATTCGGTGACTACGTCACAATTTCTAAACGTATTATCATTTCCTATCCATTCTCATTCTGAATTAATGTTCCAATCAAATAATTAATTAACTTACACAATTATAACCCTAATCCCCAACTTCACAATTTCAAACATTGTCACCATTCCACCTAAATCTGTAACACCCCAAATCCGGTTCACGCTCGTGAACCGAACCGGCATGTTACAGGCCCCGGTTAGGTCGGCTAACCCGAACCTAACTCATACGGATCCAATCTCGGCGTCTTAAGATGAAGATACGATCTCGTCATGAATGAATAAATATCACAAAATCCTAACATGGTACTACATGAATGACATGCAACTTAAACTTCACACCAACACAATTACGATCAAAATTAGTGAAAATTCTAAAATAAAACGGACAGAATTTCCCCTAAAAATGCAATTAGGGGCCACCCTGTCAAAATATATATATACAAATATATATACATATAGCAATCAATAGCATTCACACATACTTCTAATCTATTATATTCATCATTCTCTGAACTTTGGGTCCTCAACCCATCATACTTTTGCTGCGCTACTCTGATCATTTCATATTCATATCATCGTCATGCATCAAACATTTAATCATGTCATTCACAATATAATAACATAATAATACAATATTAAACATTCAGAAATCTAACATGTGTGTGTACAAGACCTCATTGCTCCTCCGTCCAAGCTGGCTCATCCATCTCGTGCTTATCACCTACATATAGTATAAGAAAAACGTCAGTAACAAGTGTTACTGGTCCGGAAAATAAAATAACTATAACAAACTGGCTATGAGAGCAAACTCTCATCTGAAAGAAAACATCATACTTCCTCAAGAACACTCTGAAGGGCACTACTGAGGAGCCACTGGGCTGCAGACCCGGTAGCATCCCGAACTTACTGCTCTGCTGCTGGTACTGTGCTACTCTCAGCACTTCTTTTTCAGTACTTCTCGTGAAACTTTATCCTAAGCCCTCTCCTTACCTCCATATTTCTCCTGGCCTTGAGCACGAAGGCCGAGTACTCTCAGGCAGTCGCCTTTAGTACCCTTTGAACCACAAGTCCGGACATGCGCTGTACTAAACAGTACCCGTAAACCTCCACGTTCTCCGGGTGTGAGGAACTCAAACGCGGAGTTGTCAGGATCCCTCGGGAATGGAACAGTCCGCTGGCACTAATCCAGAGCCCGCTTTGACTGTCACGGCATCCTCTGCATGGTACGTGCAGTCGGTTTCTCCATCTCTCGTCTCACTGAAAACTCGATAAAACTATATATATAGGCCTGGGAAGGGATTCATATAATAGGCCCGAAGGCAACTTGTGGTGGATCTTGTTTTCGAAATCATCCTCGAGGGATCTCATCCTCGAGGGGTTATTAATCCGGAAAATATTCGGTTAAATGGCCCGAGTTAAGTGGGATCCAATAAAACACCACTTAACCCGTCCTGCAAATAATAACATAAACATACAATAGAAAAGCGTAAAACAAGACGAGTCCTAAACGGACCTGGTAGAAGCTCCAAGCGTGTCATCGCGCCTAGGCGGCGAGCTCCTACTCCGCACCTACACATCAAAACTAAATACTAACGCCCGCTAACTAAATGATGCATCAAACACAATGAACATCAATCACAATTCAATCATCAACATCCAGCAATAGTTAAATAATCATAAATTTAAATAATTCTAACTCATCCTAGTCATACCAATTTTATTGTGTTTTTCAAAGTTACGTCCTGATCACTTATCATGCTGAGACTCCTACCTCATTAGATCGCTGAACCTTCATTCACACTTAATCTCATCATGTAACTTATCATTTCATCCCTAATTAGTCATTAATCACATCACACACAATTATCATGCTCAACTCGATCTACCTCATTAAATCACTCCCTATTCATTCTCAATTAATTGCATCATGCAATCATCACTACACTCATACTCATATGTTTATCATGACAATTATTTAATTCTAGCATGTTATACTAACAATCATAATCAATTTTAAAGAAATCAATCGGAGGTAATTATACCTCACGTCGTCGGCAATCGGCGACGGTTAGGGTTCCGTCGCGCGCCTCGGAGCTCGAATTCGGCGCTCCTCGGCGTCCAAAGCTCGATCGGGCTCCACCGGGTGAGCCCCGCGGAAGATCCGGTGAATTCCGGCGAATTCCAGAAATTCCGATTTTCCGGCGGTTTTCCGGCAGTTGCTGGCGGTTTTCCGGCGACTTCCGGTGGTTTTCCGGCAACCATTGCCGGTGGTATCTACTAGCTGGATAGGGGTCATGTAGGGTACCCTCGGAACCGGCTCGACGAGCCCGACTCATCTACGAGGTCGACGCGGCCAACGGAGGAGGCGGCTCGCCGGAAAACAGCTAAAACAGAGCGGCGGCGTTGGGTCGCTAAATCCGGCCGGCCAGGGCGGCGATGCCCTCCGTTCCGGTCGGGGAGGGTCGCTGGGTGGTCGGTGGTGCTGAGGCGACCACTGGATGACGGCTGCGACGGTCGCCGGCGACCGAATCGGCGACGCGACCAAACGCAGCCGCGGCGCTAGGCGTGGCGATTCCGGCGTCGCGGCGGCCCGATGGTGGCCGGGCCTGGTCGGGGCGGCAGGGCGACGTCGTCGCCGAGCTGGGCGGCGTCGGTCGACGGCCGGGCGGCGCCGACAGCGGCGGCGGTGGCGCGCGAACAGGGGCGGCGCGGCACGAGGGTTTGGGCGTGGGGAGAAAAGGTCGTCGTGAAGAAGAAAGGTTGGGTGGCAAACTCGTAATTAATACTTGACTCGTCTCCGGCTCGAGTCAAGTATAATAACTAAGTCGTATTAAATCCTAAAAAAATTCATAAAAATCGGGAAAAATCCCGTAAAATCAAACAACACCACAAATATTATAATGATATGCTCTATGAACTAACAACCCACCCAGACTGCCCGAACGCGTCCTAACGCGGTAAACGGCCTAATACTAATTCTACGATCCACTATATATAAAAATAATAAAAAAAATGACTGGCATACTCTCATATATCTGATAACTCATTCTGTTCTGCTGTGTTCATGACGTTATCATCATATACTTGGGTACGCATGACCCTCATAGCTCATACACGCGACTGGCATCGGCTCGGTACACGTGTCCTGAAACTGACTCAACTCGAAAAAAATAACGGTCGACCCGACCGGTTCTGAATATAAAACCCTAACTCGAATCGTGGGTTTTACAAAATCCCCATCATACATTACCCCAAAATCAGTGGATAATTAAATCACACAATTCTAAAATCAATACATACTTTCAAATCATGAATAAAGATCATAATTAAATTCACTTCATCAACCAATTTTGTGATTCATTCATCATCCTAATTGGAATATATCTTAATGAACTTAAATGACAATTGCATCAATAACATATAAGCTAATATTTAATTTTCCTCAACACACTTATGATATTTTACACTGAAATAAGTTTACTAATCTCTAATTATGACATTTTATATGTAACTAACTTTGTAATCCTAATTATGATATTCCACACTTAATTTTCATTATTAACTACTTTGTACTTACTAAGTAATTAACCGACACAATTATAATACTGATACATGATTTTTTTTCACAATCGTAAACATTATCAATTTTGTATAAAAATTCATACTCAAATAATTCAATTTGTTATTGATCACTATCAATTGTCAATTTACCTAAGAATTTAATAATTCAACATATAATTATTATAAACTACAAGATTAATATATATTAATAAAGAGTATGAATAATTTATAAAAATTATTGACATTATAAATAATGATTCAAGTGAAGTAAAAATTTAAAATTGGAAGGGTAAGGAATATTTCACCCTGATTTGAAGTGGAATCAGTGATGACTGTGGGAGCGGTTGCGGCTGCCGACGATTTCCTATGGGTGGTGACGATTGTAATTGTTGTCCCACAAGGGAATCCGGCATGTTGGAGGTACCCCGAGGTGGCCGGCCAAAGGCATCGGCCGTGATTGCCGTCAGCGTGGCTACTGTCCGATCAAGGGGAACACCATCAGGGCTAGGATTAGGGCATGCAGCTAAAGGCGTAAAGAGGAAGTCCGACCTGGGGTGGCGACTGGCCGGCAACAGCGGTGACCGGTCGCTAGTGAGTGAACAAAACCGACTAAGATAGGGTATGTGGAAGCCAGCTGTGACAATGAGAAGAAAGGACGAGGCAAGTTTGGTAGGGAGGAGCTAAGCGGGAAGAAGTGATCCCACCGGAGGGAGCTGGCCGTTGATGCAACTCACTGCAGCGGCAGAAACTCAAAACAGCCCCAACTATGGCTCGGCCCTAACTCGGCTGAGGGAAGGGTGGTGGGGAAGTGTTGGCTGGGAGGAGATGACTGGCGGGAGGAGGCTCAGGGCATAGACGGCGACAACAAGACATGACGGCAGCGACCAGCATTGACAAGGCCAGCAGCGCTCCATGAAACTGGGCAGGGGCGGCGAACAAAGGTAGGGGAAGAGGATAAGGGGAGAAGGAAGGGAACTGGGGCCACAGCAGCACAGCTGGCTGGTGGCGGTGCTACTGACAGAGAGATCGACGGCAGCGATGTGGCAGCTGGAGGGGTCGTCGATGACGTGAAACGGGGAGGCGTCAGGGGCGATCGGGTTTACGAGTTAGGGGGAGAAAGTGTCTGGGTGACGTTTGATGCCAGTTTCATGAATAAAATTTTATTCGACTACAACTCAAGTTAAATATAATAACTAACTCGTAATAAATCCTTAAAAAATAAGAAAAATATGAGGAAAATACCATAAAATAGAACACAAACTATAACATAACAATGACATGTTCTTTAACTAATAATATATCCAAACTACTCTATAACGCATCTTAATACATTATTTGACTTAAAAATAATTCTACGATCAAATACATAAAAAATATATAACTGCATAGTGTTATATACTCTGATAACTCATTTTTCATCATTTTTCTAACGTTATCATCATATACTCAAATACATTTGACCCTCATCGGTCATAACTCACGGCTGACCTCAACCTAGTACGAGGTTTATTAAACTAACTATATTCGAACCGACTGGTTCGCTAATGTAAAACTCTGACCCGAGTCACGGGTTTTACCGTTATTTTAGTGCTCTTTATAATTATATATTTGCTTAAACATGTCTAGATTATTATCTATAGATTCATTAATATTTAACTTCTCTTAATTATTCACTTACACCAAATGGAATTATTGACAAATAAGTCAACTCAAATTATAATTCATATATAAGTATTTGATGGATACACTAATATAATAGTTTCATCGCATAGAAGCTTAAGTAGACATTATTGTCTCATAATAGCCATTAGATCATCGTTATTAAGAAAGTATACTGATTTTATATCATAGTTCTTCACAACTAATGTTTTTCTTTTTCTTGGACTAGTAAAATTTAGTGGATTTTCTTTCTATCATTCCTTAACTTGAATGGTATAATAATCATCAATTCAGTTTCAAATAATGAAACACAATTAAAAGAAACTTGAGTCACTTTCTTAGTATGATTGGTAAATTTAGAAATTGTCCATGAGACAATATAAATGTTTCACCATATTTTGAGCAATCAAATTAAGATCTAGTAGAAATTTATATGTTTGATATATATGTATTAAGCTTTTCAATGTAAATTTCATAAACGATCCACCAATCTAATTTTTAAGTTTACAATTAAATTGTGTTCTCACCACGTCAAACATTATTATACATTAAATATTTAAGATTTTACACCATTAATTTTATATATCTCTTATCATATCAAATTAGTACATTTCTCATCAGTAATCCATAAGGATTTATAAGTTAAATGCACCATATTTCCTCAATATTAGAAGACAATTTCAACAAACAGACAACTTATTTTCAACTATCTATATGGATTTGTAAAATATGTCTTCTCTACAAGAGTTATATTATTTTCTATGAAAAATAAATTAAACTCAAAAAATATGGCTCAACCAAGTCATTGAAATAGTCAGCACAAAAATATAAAGACTTTAGCGTATTAATGAATGACATAAATTGAATAAAAATTTTACATACTCTATAACTTGTGCATCAAAATAATAAATAGTGAAAAAAATTTTATTTTCTTCTCAAAAGAAAAACTCAAAAAGTTATACCACGTAAAATTGTTTTCACAAGTCTCAATCATGCCTTATTTTATCCATCATTTTATGAATACATGTACTGAATTAATTTATTATTGGTTTTTGGTAGGGTTGTATCAAATTTTTCTCCATAAATTTCTTTGATTTAATTATAATAAAAACTAAAATTTTCTCACAAAGTGATATATCTCTACATACATAAAAAAATCTTTTGTATGAGAACTTAATACTCTTACTTTTTCTCGATTTTTATTAACCCAACAAAATCATCACTATTAAATTTAACTCTCAATCATAATTGAGAAAATTAGAAAATAAAATTATTTTAAGATAGTGAAAGTTAACTGCATCAACATGTTTTTCTGTAAAGAGGAAAATAATCCATTAAATATTTTTAAGCCACAATCATCTTAAATCATGTGCTTAACAAATACAAAATTACCACTCACGATCTTAAATAAAATATTTTCAATCAACATATTTTTTTATAAAAGACTTCTACACAAGAAATAAAATTCCTCCCTAATAGGAATTATCAAACTCAAGTCATACAACACTTAACTTGAATTATAAAAATTAGTTGATTAAAATCAAACAAAAATTCTCTATATGGATATTTTACTAGATTCACAATCAACTAAATTCACCCAAAAATTAAAATTTTCATCTTTGTTATCCACAAGAAAATTTCTCAAATTTATGATTATTCTCGTCAAAATCATTAAAAAATAAAATAATTTAATCCAACCCATAAAAGTAAATTCCACACAGAAATCTTGCATTGAAATTGTTGAAAAATTTAACACAATAAAGGTTGGAATTTTCACATCTGAATAAAGAAGAATATCCCAAAAGAATGAGTATCAGAGTTTACAAAAGAAAAACTACAAGAGAGAGGTAACTCAACGTGAATGCAGCCGGCATCTGGACCCTAGCCCGAGCGCTGTATAGCGCCTTGGCCAGGGCCGGTTTTATAAACAGCATAAAAATGACAACTCCTAATTACCTTCACTTTAATATGACATGGGATAACTCATATATTATTTGCATTTGTTTACTATTTAGTGTATCAGCGGTATTTGACGATTTTGTTGTTATCAATTTGCTCTTGCAGGGAGACCTGATCACTATATAAGAGTGACATGTAGGAAATATTGGCTACTAATATTTATGGCGTGTATCTATCTACTTATAATTGATAAGGCCAAATAAAAGTCCTCAAATAAAAAGTCCCAGAGGATTATATATGATCATTTGTGAGACAAACACGACTATTGATGAGGACAAATAAAAGATTAATGCGTGAGAAATAGATAAGAACCTTCGAACATATTGAATTAAAGATTATGCTCAGGATAGGCCTATAATTGGATTACAGATTTGACACTTTTAGTTTTTAGGAATTCCATTTCACGGAGGACAAGATAACTATAAATGTACCTGGGACAGAGGAGGCCAATGGGCCGGGCTTCTTCAGGCCAACCGGGCCTATTTTGACCATGCCCGCACGAGTAGGGGTGTTAATCGAGCGAGCGAGCCGAGCTCAACTTGTGTTCAAACTCGGCTCGAATAGTTTAAAACTCGTTCAAACTCGACTCGAGATCGAACAAGTTTTAAACATACATACTCAAGTTCGATCTCGAATATTTTTTACGTATTCGAGCTCAAATACACTTAAACTATTTAATTTTTTTGAGCTCGAACCCAGCTCGCTTGTGACCTCGAAATCGGCTCGATTAAAAGTCAAAAGTACCTTATTTTAAAAAAATGCAATCAATATGGATTGAACCCACAACCTTGAGGTCATCAACTTGAATACTTACATCTTAACTATCTCACTTCTTTGTTATTATATTGTGTGTGTGTGTGTGTGTATATATATATATATATATATATACTATAAAAACTATATTATTATATTATTTTATCGAGTCGAGTTCGAGTTGTAACCGAGTCGAGTCGAGTCGAATACGACCTTGCTCAAGTTCGGCTCATAAGATACGAGTTCGAGCTTGAGCATTTAAATGTCGAATTTCAAGTCGAGTCAAGCCGAACCGAATGCTAAATACTCACGAGCTGACTCGCTCAATTAACAACCCTACACACGAGTGGTTCCCTGGGGCCAGGCTTATTTAGGCCGCCTTGGCATGGCCCGGCCCTTGTAAAAGGCCACTTTAATAACAGCAAACGTTTATATATAATCCTGATGTTTGATAATCAATAATTAATCTTTTGACGCTTTCACATGTTAATTATCCAAAAAATCTTTTAATATAAATTTGAGGCCAAGATTGTCTCTATGCTGGGTGTATTTTTTAGGCCAGCCAAGACGAAAAGGAAGAGAACCTAAAAGTGAATCGTATTTTATTTTGTAAAAGCATATTTAATGTTGTATTTCTAGATGATTGAATAAATTTCTTTATGTTATATAAATTTATTTTTCATCTAATATGTATATCTATACTGCATATATTCTACATTTTTGCTAATTATTTATTTAAAAGTCTCAAAATATTTATCCAACCGAACAGGCCCAGTCCGGCATGATATGGCCGGGCCGGCCTAATCTATGATGGACCTTATGGGCTGGGCTGGGCAAGAAATGACCCGGCCTGATTCTATAACGAGTTTTGAGTGAGTCGCGCAGGCCGGCAAATCTCAAAGAACATATAGGCCGGAAGATTAATTAAATCTCGTTACAAGCGCACGGAATTTGTCTACTGATTTAAGCATTTTGCATCTTGATTTCCGGCTCTTTTCCTGTTAATACAACAAAGAAATTTACATTGTAGGCTCTTCTTCCCTTGTTGCATACTTGCCATATATATAACAATAGTGTTCTTAATTAATTTCTTTGTGTGGTTTCTATGGAACCATTGCTTAAAACAATCGAACAGAGTTGTTTCAAATACATATCAATTATAGTCCGTTTTTATATATCTTGTTTTCTCTCCTTGTATGAAAGTATCTTTGGAATAAAACTGTCTCGTCATGCCATTTGTTCTTCTTTAGGGACCATATGCGTAGAACAAAAGGTGACTATATGCGTATGGCCAATAACTTGTATACATTAATTTTAATATGACGAGGACATGAGGCGCCAAGCTACCAACCTTCCCAATTCTCCCATGGCCTTCTTTAGGCATTTCCGTGAACGTTTATTAATCCTTCTCTTTAGTCTTTACAATGAAAGACCCTCCAAATGCTCCCGGGACGATCCTGTTTTATTTCTTGTTTGTTTTGTTTTGTTTTAATCCTTTCTTGTTCGTTTTTTTGCCAACTCTCTAAATGACATATTTTTGTGTGACGGAGAGTACGTATATATATAATGGACAAGCAGAATTAACCTGCCTTGTGCATACAGACCGAAAGAGGTCGAGCAAATGCGTACGCAACATGCTTCAACCAGGACAGCTCTTCTATAGCTGTTGTCTGTTCTTGTACAGCAGCTTACCCCGCCCGCTTACTCATCAAAGCTGCTTTCAAGTCTCAATTCCCTGAGACCGATTGATTCTCGCGTCTATGAAATATATTTGCTATTAATCATCAAAGTCCTCGATGAGAAATAGAAAAATAGGAAAAAAATTAAAAAGAAGAATAATCATAAAACAGCTCAATATTCTTTATTGTTTTACAGTTGAAATTATTTAAGGATTTTTAAAAATTTTAGACTTGTTACATCTATCTGAATTATTAGATTTCTGAGAATTCTCCCATATAGGATCTCTTTGTTTAATCTTGAAAAATTTTAGGTAGTCAACCTTACCAAAATAATATATATTCACCGTGTTTAGTTCTAAATAAAGAGTCCCGATTCACTGTGTTTACTTTACAAAATAATTATGACTTCTTCTAAATAGTCCTGCACATGCAGATAAAAATTCATAGGTACCTTTTTTCTTCTTCAAAATACAAGAAAAAATATAATTTTTATCCCCACGAAAAAACTACTTGAAAAGAAACCATGATTACATATTATGGAATACATATATTAAATATATTGAATTATACTACTTTTTAAATGGTTGCCCAGTCAATATTTCGTATAAATTTTACATTTCCTATGCGTCAACAAAACGTTCCCACCTTAATAATAATTATAATGAGAATAATAGCCTCAGGGCATTATTTTTACCTTTGTGTAGATTGAAATGAACTGTGAGATCTTTAAGTAGGAAACATGATGAATTCCCAGATTGAGCGTGCAACTTCTGATTAAGTTGTACGAGTAAAAATCGGTTCCATTAGCACACGATACTTTCTTGATTAAAATGTAGATAACATTATTAGTACTTATCAAGTTCATGTCCATAGAGGCTTTTTTTTTAAACTACGTACACGGAGCGGGGTGTTGCATGGGTACCACTTCATGTTCACACACACAAACACACGTGTGTGTGTGTATATATATAATTAATTCTTACAATCCATTATTTTCATGTTTAAATGGTTCAAAGTTGCTTTGAAATCATAATTGAAATTCTTACATTTTAATTTCACACGGATCCATGTTGGAGATCAGAACTTAGTTAATTAATATAAAAGAATTGGAAATGGAATTGACTTAATTTGTTTTCATCAACAAGCAACTACAAGAACAAATAATTATGCAAAGATCGTTTGGGGAGCATTTTTGCTCAATTAATTATTATTGTAGTGAATGAGATGTGGTTACAAAAATGAACTATGTTTTATTTTATTATTTTTTATATTTCTAATCAACAAGTGCACACTTTTAATTAAGTTTTTATCATGATATTGTTTAGTATCGTGTGGCTTGTGCATGTATGCTCATCATCTTCATCATCTAACCGCCTTTGTAATTAATCTAAAGGTTCATAAATATTAAAAATAGTTGAAATAGGAGTGTCAGCTTTGTTGATGCTAATTTTTCTTTGTTATTATGACTCAATTTTTTACTCTCTTTTATTAATTATTAATTAATATAATAATAAGAGTAGATAGAATCTCGAACTTTTAAACTATGTGGGTTACTCTAGGTGCCTATATATTGGAACTAAATGAAGAGGACCTACGTAATTTTTGTTCTTAAAGCTAAAGAGCATTTGAATAACACTAAAAAATATTAGATTAAGAAAATTTTAAGTGGTTAAATCTACTGATGTTCTAAATATGTATTTTGCAAGTTGAATGCATTCCACGTACAATGAGCCTATACAGGAACCTTGTGGTCAAAACAAGTCCAGCTTTGTCTGTGCAAAAAATTGTGTCAATTTGTTGATCGGTGAAATTGGATCTTGATAACCAGCAAATAATTAACCTTAGCTGTTGGTAGAATAATATGCCCTATTATTAGTATTTTTACAAGAGTCCAGTTAAATAAGAATCTCCATTCTGTTGTCAACATCCCAACAATTCAGGATGACCCAATTCGACTCTAACTGTGGCCGCGCACCTATATAAACATATAAACCACCTCCTCGATTATCAAAACCCTACATATATATATACCCTCGTCCCCACCCCCCACGAGTATACGAGAGCAAAAGGAGAAGAAGATGGGTGCCCCGAGAATGAATTCCCTTCTCTTGTTCCTTGTCCTCTCAATCTTCTTGGTCTGTTCTATACCATCATGCCATGGGAAGAGCCAAGGAGAAGCCCTGACCAAGCTTATCAAGGATAAACTTGGCCGAAGAATGCAATCCTAATTTCGACGCAAGTCTCTATGAAACTCCTACTACTCGCATTGTGGGGCCGGAGGCGGGAGCAATCATTTCCCAGACCGGCTCTAAACAGCAGGACAGGATCACCAAACTCCCTGGGCAACCACACGTTGATTTCAACCAGTATGGTGGTTATATCACCGTCAATAGCACCGTTGGCAGGGCGCTCTACTACTACTTTGCCGAGGCAGCCGGCTATAAACAGGATGAGATGCCCCTTCTTATTTGGCTCAATGGAGGTATTCCCATCTAGAAATGAATGCATGTATTGATTCTAATCATGATTACCATATGGCAATCGATTTTTGTTTAATTAACGATGCCTTTGTTTTGACGTTGATCATGATCTCATGTAAGGCCCGGGGTGTTCTTCGCTTGGGTATGGTGCAATGCAAGAGCTTGGACCCTTTCGAGTTAACAGCGACGGCAAAACACTCTACCGCAACCCTTTTGCATGGAATAAAGGTAACCATTAAATCAATTTTTCCTTTCTTTTGGTTGAGAGTTGAGATCATCAGGAATCTGTTATTGATTTCGGCTTGATTTATTTTGATTGAATAGTGGCCAATGTATTGTTCTTGGAGTCACCCGCTGGGGTGGGCTTCTCCTACTCGAACAACCCAGAGGATTACAAGACTAGTGGGGATGGGAGAACGGCAGCGGACTCTTTCTTGTTCATTGTGAATTGGTTGGAGAGGTTCCCCGAGTACAAGAACAGAGATGTCTATATAGCCGGCGAGAGCTACGCCGGACATTATGTGCCACAGTTCGCCCACTCCGTTGTCAAGCACAACGAGCTTGCAAAGAGAACTATTGTCAACTTGAAAGGGATCATGGTATGCACAATTTTTACCATTAATTATTCATCATGTATGCACAATCATAACAATAACAATCATATATCGATGTTATAATTCTGGCTGTCTAAAAACCTTTTAAGTTATAACTACAATGCCTCATCATTTTTTTTGTTGTCATATGTTTGGTTTGTTTCATGTCTTTGGTCTGCTCGGTTTGTGGAGGGATGAATCTTTCCAGCTTGACTGTCTAGTTTAGAGTTTTGACAAATGTTTTTGTCTCCATGCTCATGGACTATCTTTTTTTCCTGTATGGTCATGCACATGTCAGACAATTGTTTCCCAAAACGTATGGTGAAGCAACTCAACAGCCACCTTCATTACAACTTTTGCTTGCCCCATGAGACTGTGCTCTAAATTTAAACTCCACGGCAAAAATCATTTATACTCTGCACAAAACCAACCCTTTTTTATTAATAAAATTGAAACCATGTCTTGGAATTATCGGTGTCTGTTG
The DNA here is from genome assembly GCA_033002965.1 of Piper betle. NCBI lineage: Eukaryota > Viridiplantae > Streptophyta > Magnoliopsida > Piperales > Piperaceae > Piper > Piper betle. Next base: position 96,456 of record JAURVB010013431.1, on the reverse strand, counting down.
TTCCTGCATATTGGAAGTTTGGCCCTTCCTCGGTTGGAAGAATCTTTCCAACTCGCCAGCTGGTGTATCTTTCAATTCTAGTTGTCATCTTTCTATATATCCTAATTGACCCAATATTTTAATACTTGTGCTCCCTTAATTTTTTTTTATGATATGTTGGGCATTATGCTATTGCATCTAACACACACGCGTGTCTATATATATATATATGTATTGTCTGTGTGTGAAAGAAAAGTTATGAGTTAATTAATACACGAATAGTATGGCTAAGTGTATCAAATTTGCAAATAAAACAGATTGGCAACGGAGTGATCAATGATGAGACGGACTGGCCTGGAATGTACGAGTATTTTTGGTCGCACGCACTCATATCGGACGAGGCCTGGCATGGCATCAAAACTTACTGCGATTTCTCTCCTAACGGTGCTAATACTGATAATTGCACCAACGCCCAGAATGAAGCGGACGTTGTATTTAACGAACTCGATATCTACAACATCTATGCTCCAGAATGCTTCTCAACTAACGTAACATCCACCCCTAAGCCTGCTTCTGTAAGTAACCCCATCAATTGGTTTCTGGATCTACATCCTTCTTCATTCTTTGTTTCTAAATGTGGTAGCAGCTAGTTATGATCTGGTCACTGGTTTCATGTTTATGTACGTGGGTCGAGCAGGTATCAAGACCTGATCCATGCAGTGACTACTACGTGTACAACTACCTAAATCTTCCGGAGGTGCAGAAGGCCATTCATGGCAGTGTTGCCAAGGTTAATAATTCATGGGAACCTTGCAGGTAAAGTATTAAAACTGTCATAATAATTTGTTCCTCCTACTATCTACTTTAGTTTTGTGACAGCGTAAAGATTATCATCACCTTCCTTTGGAATGCTCATTATCACTTAATTTGAGTTGTCTAATGTCATGCAGTGACGTGATTACCAAGTGGGCAGATAGCCCTGCCACCATGCTGCCGTTCTTGCATGAGTTTTTAGCTAAGGGACTTCGAGTTTGGGTTATGAGGTAGGCTCATATGCTCGTAGGCACTAAAAAATTTCAGGTTTTTTGACGACTTAATAATCAGATATATATAACAACAATAAAAAATTGTGGTTATTAATGCACGATCTAAAAAAAGTAATGGTTAGTGGTTGTCTTTTCCACGTCACAGTTAGTAATTGAAGCAAATGTTTGATTGTAATATTGCAGCGGTGATACAGACGGCCGAGTCCCAGTTACAGGAACAAGATACTCCATTAACGCTATGAATCTCCCCGTTACAAAGGAATGGAAGGCTTGGATCGTTAAGAATGAGGTAAGAGCTCCTTAATTTATATATATGTTTCTTGTTTACTTGCTAGGTGTTAAAATGCTGCGATACCTTTGTACTGCTCAATAATTCTTACATTATTTAGTTCTGTTTGGTGAATGATCAGGTTGGTGGGTACAGCGTTACATACAAGGGGGACTCGTGCTGGTCACCATTAGAGGAGCTGGGCATATGGTTCCAACCTACCAGCCGATGAGAGCTCTAGTCGTGGCCGACTCCTTCTTGCGAGGGAAACAACTTCCTGAACAGTAGAACCATTGATCATCATTCCGGACATTTGAAAGTGGAGAAGTTTGAACAATATCGTTGCAACATCAAGATTGATATAGCTCATCAACATCTTTAATTAAGTTTCGTATTTGTTATATTATATAGTTATCAGTTTAATAAGCACATTTCGTTTTCTATATGATTGATTAATTAGGTGTGAGCTCGAGGCATGCGCTGGCATATGCCCTTGAATTTATTATTTGAAATGAAATAATGCAAATCATAGTTGATCCAAACTTAACTCTTCTAACTCATACATCATATCTATATATGTTTATCTATCTATCTATATCTTCTAATATATGAAAGCAACATTCGTTTATGAATAGAGCATCTATAATACTTCTCAGTACTATGGGGTCCATATATTATATATTTGCCACGTATCCTTAAATATTATTACAATTTTACATGTCCTATTTGGAAAGTACTAATTATATATTTATTTTTAGGTTCATACTTTTTATAAGAATCTAAGATTTTTATACGAACGTAATAATTAATTTATTTATTGTATAATTTTTAACTATTTTTATTAAAAACATATTGATTAATTGTAGAGTACATTGAACGATGGTGATTCCCTCCCATGAAGAAACGGGGAGGAAGAAGTCACGCAGGAGCAACGACTTTGAGCGCCGGGTGCTCGAGTAATGAAAAAAAATTACAATCGCCCAGCGCCCAAGTTTCAGGTACCCCGAGCGTGGCGGATGTGGACTCACGTATAAATATGTATTTTGACGTATTTTTTATCAGAGATCAATCGGAGAGGGTGATCATAGGGTTTTGGACATGAGAGAAGAAAAAGAAACTCTTTGTTGTGAGAGAAAGATACCACTTATTGGATTGGGATAGATCCAACCGTGGAGTTCTTCGTCAGATCATCAATCAAAGTCGATTTTTTCATCAAGATTAACACTTGTAGGTTTGTTTCAAATTTCTCTGCCTTTATTTGTGATCCATAATTGTTGGTGAGTGGATAATTAATCTCTATTTAGGAGTAGTTTCACTCAGCGTTGTAATTGGAGGTGGTTTGTTCCGTGTGAATTTGAGAGAAATCTTAGTCGTAAATTGATTATATTATAGCGGAAAGTTTTGGTAGGTAGTTGCCTCATGGTTTTTCTTTTGTATTGAAGGTTTCACGTTAAAGTTGTGTGTTCTGTGATTTGTCATTTTTGCTATTTTCTTTTATCTTGTCCAAACACAACAAGGTATTGGGATTAGCTGATAGAAAAAAATCCCAACATTGAAAAAATTATTTCAACTTTAAATAGATTTTGCAAATTTTATTGTTATCATAGGCACACAAAAAATAGTAAAAATTTTAATAAATTTACTATGAGTTTATAAATAATTATTAAAAATAAGTAAGGATCTGAAACTACATTAAGATATTTTTTCAAGCCAAATAACATTTAATTGTCCTTCAAATAAATAAAAATTCTAAATTAAAACTAAAATAGATATACATAATAAAAATTGTTGATATAGATAAAAATATATACAAATAGTACATTTAAAATTATTACATTTAAAACATAAAGCCCAAGAATCTAACTATTATTATATATATATAATCGAAGACTTTTAATACGGTGTCACGTGTCTTCTAACTATTTACAATGTTACCATTTATTTTCTATTTACAAAAATATTAATTTCCTATTGAAATCTTTTTAATTATGATTTGCTACATGTCGTCTAACTATTTTATAATATTATCTTTTATTTCCTACTCATAAAAATAAAATAAATTACAATTTTAAGCTTTTATATATCTACATCTGTATTAACTATATTTAATCTTCTAATACATTGAAGGAACACTCAATCCTAAATTGAGTCTCCACAATGCTTCTTCCTACAAGGTTTAAATATTACAAAATTTGTTATTGGTTTTTAGGTATTATTATAATTTTACCCATTTTTATTTAGAAAACACTAATTAAATATTTACTTTGAGTTTTACACTTTTTATCGGAAACACAAGTATTTTTTAAAAAATTTTACTCTTTCTTATAAAAAAATATTAATTAAATATTATATATTTTCACCTACTCTTATCAAGAATATATTTACTAATTGTAGAATATATTGAAAATTCTGATTCAACTATGAGTAGATTTGTTAAACTCATACTATTTAATATATTCTGATTTAAAATTATAAAATCTATAGTTAATAGTTTTCAATAATTAGTTAATAACTAACGATGAGTAGAATAACTAAATTAACTATGAGTAGAATATTTTCCTAACCATAACTGTTTTATAATATCACCTTCAAGTTTTCTATTCAGAAGAATAATTTAAATTATAATATTATATATATTTTTATGAATACAACAATAATAGAAAATTAAAATCATTGAGAATCAAGTTTTATCTTGAATTTAATAATTTTCAAATAAATAAAATCTTAATTGACCAATTAATAAATAATAGCCAAAATGTATTTTATATTTTAAAATAAAATAGATTTTGTGAAAATTAAAATAAATTGATATAAAAATAATATACAGCCAGAGTGAAAAATTGACGCGATCATGAGCAACTAGTATAATTAAGAGGGAGCCGAGGGTGGGCCGCGGGCATTTAAAAAACATATTTAATTTAATATATATGTTAATGTTGACTATGTTTACCATGCTATCATTTTTTTTTATGATATAGTCTTCAAGAGTATCTAGGCTTATCACGTAGCGTACTTTAATTTGCATAAGTTTATGTATGCATCAAGATTTAATCTTGTAGTGTCTTTATTTTATAAATACACGAAGATTTATCTCACATAGATTTATCTTTATTTCTAAAATATATTTTCAATTTACTTGAGCGAGAGATTTTGTAAAAACTACTATATTATATATATTATATTGAAGATTTTGTAAAACCCAACACCAGTCAAGGAATGTTAACTGTTGTTAATAGTGACAAAGATAATTTTTTTCTTATAAGTGTATTGAGTTAGACCATCCCATCTTTATATATATATATATCGAAGATCTGTATTTGAAAATTCCTAGATGCGTTAGTCTGAGTATGAAAAAATGAGAATCTTTCTATAAGTTCTTTTGGAGAGAAGCTGATCAAGTCTCGAGTTCTCATTTGGAAAACGTCACAATTCCAAGATGTTCGCTTGGCCGCTAATATTATTAGATAACCAATCTTCTCATACGGTGATCATGCCAAGAATTGGTGAACATTTTGAGAATCTGTCGCCACAGAATCCCGAGTCATGTTCCTAATAGAAAAACAAAGATACAAACGCAAGCATAACCAAAAATGTCCGCATTTGCTAAAATGAACGTCTGCAACCCTAAAGAAGAATGAATTTTGCAGTTCCATGTTCTTTAATACTGAAGGCCATGCTCCGCGCAGCGGTTGCAAGTGCTTCAACTCGCCCGTGGTACGGATAGCCACCTCTATCGAATGCTACAATTGTTATGCCTTTCTCTAAGCACGTTTTGGCAATAACCTCTCCAATCTTTCTTGCCACCTCCTGCCAACAAGAGGTGCATGTGTTAAATACTCGGCGCTATGCAGTGCAGGCGAAGGAACTCAAGAGGAAAACAAAGGCAGGGTAAGGGTGAAACAGAAAGCATTCAAGTTCTTCACTCCTACAGCCTCCCGGCGGCATTCATAAAAATAAGCGTAGGAAACAGAGAGGTGAAAGCAAAGGAGTAAAGAAACTTGACGGATGTTTTCTTATGTTTTCTTTTTATTTGTTTAATAAGTGCAAACACAGAAGAAAAGCATTTTTGAGAATTAATTGCAGAGAATCCAGAGGACTTTTTTATGGCCCAAGACAAAAAAATATTCTCAGAAAAGTGTTCAAAGACTCCAAGGAATATTGGACTTTAAACATAAACGAAGCTAACTCACAAGTCAATTGATAATTGTCCTTGATGCAACAGCTAAAAGGTTTGCATCATATGTTGCTAACTGTGGTCTAAATGCCTATAAACATCTTTGAGTTGAAAAACAACTTCAGTAAGTCAACAGAAACAACAACTAATGATATAGAATAGATTACAAGTTATTACAGTGATAATTACTCAATATGAATCAACTCATATAATCTCTTCGGACCCAAAGAAATGCAAGCATATGAATTTATACTTACAAGCACCTAAGCCCAGTTAGATCTCATTATTTTATGTTGTTGGTTTTTAGTTCACTTCCTTACATTTGGTTGGTTAAATTTTTGGCATCAACAATCAATTATGTTTACTATCATCAGTAACACGTTTTCTTGGCACCAAGCATGACTTGAAAGTTGACTACATAAAGGGTTTACAAAAATTGAAGTTAAAACTGTCAGGTTTTACACTTGATTGAAGCCTAAAATATTAGGCAGGATCAAGCCCACATAGCTAATTCAATAATCCAATGTGAAGTTACGATATCCTGAAGTATAATCAAACTCTTCCGAGACAGGCTTCTACATAGTCGAAGCCGAAGCAAGTGTGTGCATTTTGCTGTCATCAATCACCTGTACATACATGTGCTTGCTGGAGCGGAACACACACAATCTTGGCCTCTCTGGAGTACCCTCGACCTGATAATCAAGATAGAACATTATATAACATTCACATCCACAACACAGCAGGCAGCGATTAAAAATCAAGGAAAGCAAGATAGCCGCTGAAGGCAAGAAAAAAGCCTGAAAGTAAGAGCGGTTGCTTAGTATCAACTTTAGCTGGTATAAGAACATCATCTCATAGTGAATATATCCTGTCTTTATTCATCCTGATGCCTTTTTGGCAAGTTGAAGTTAATATCACACGATTTGCTTTCCCTATAGCTCAATTTTGTAGAAGATTCAATCAACCATCTAACATTCACAGAGTTAAAACTTACTCGCACGAATGAACTTAATATTACACGATTTCACTTCCTAGTGGCTAGACTTTTTGGTAAATTTGATCAATCACCTAAAATTTACAGAATATCACAGCCAAAGAACCAAAATCCCAGAACTGCCAAAGGTAAAAATGCACTTTTATCGTAGTACACTTTTGCTATGTTTGTCCAAGAACTAACCGGCAAAACTTGCTCGAGTGAAGTGTCAGAGTAAATAATTAAAAATCTTCATTTTTCTCGCAAACTTGAGCTTTAGTTATAAGCATCTAAAGAATTTACAATCTTCTCCGTTTTTCTTCTTCTCCTTCTACTTCCACCTTACTCCCAAAAGGGACGACGTCCAACCAAAAAAAAGACCAAATATTTACAATAACAAATCAAAATTCCACAAAACACTACCAAAAAGACCAAAATTTCATCTTAAAAAAAAGGTGAGGACGATCATCATGCCTTCTTCCTGATACCGGAGTGGCGGGCAATTCTGTTCTCCCTCCGTGTAACAGCCTTAGCTTCGATGACGGGCTACGGCGGCATTCTGAGAGCTGTGAGTCGGGGACGAGAGGAGAGGTTTTGGGAAGAGGAGAGGGCGGGGTGAGGGAACGAGAGGGAGGAGGATGATGCAGGAACGGCCACCATTGCAACTCTCTCGACTCTCTCTCTCTCCCGCTTACAACACTGCGCTGCGCCCTCGTTTTCACTCGCCTTCCTTCTTCGCCGCCTTATCCTTTTCCGGGGTTGGAAGGAAAGCGGGGAAATTGACAAATCAAGGGCACGACGATAGGGAATTATCAGCCACAGGTCAATTTCCGACTTTTAAAATAATAATAATAATAATAATTCCTCTTTATATTATTATACAAATCGATTTGTGGATCCGCAGATTTTGAACTAAAATGGACTGATCCACGGAACGATTAGAGTCTTTACATGTTGGTTTAAGTTGAAAATGAATGTGCACAATTACACCTTTAAATTATGTCAACTTCATCTGAATTACAAATGAACATAGTGATATTCATGTTAAAATAACTTATATTTCATATAAAATTCATAAAACAACCAAAAATAGCCAAGTCTTGCTACATGTATGCCTGCTCGTAAGATTTACCACTAAGATAAAACATCTTAGATGCTTTTCTCATTCAAAAACTTGTCTTTGAAAAGAGCATTCAATGATATATTGTTAATGTTTACAAGATGCAGCATTGGTGAAATATCTTGATAGTATATAAGCGGCAATCTAAAAGTTGAGATAAATTATCTTTCACAACAATGTAATACGGTTTTCCCAGAGCAAGCACGGTCAAATAAGCAAATTCCATGCTATGGGCCCACCATATGTTGCAAAAAATAAAAACCGAATTCCCTCCCAGCTCAGAATAACTATTTGCTCAAAGGTTTTAGATTATAAGATGTTTGAAACTTCAAAGAATGCAGCCACCGTTTAGCCAAGGATGCTGAGAAAGAGCAATCATATTTGACCCAAAAAGGGAGGCTATATAAAAACCAACTTTATGTAAGAGCAAGCTAGTTTAGAACATCTAATAGATTTATCTTCCGCGACCAATCTGCCTAAGTGTGTTTCGATTGTCTTCGAAAAGTAGTTATACTCTTTCGGAGAAAAAAGTTCTATCCAATGTCGGAACACTGTCAACGGTTTCTTCACTGTTTTATTTTGTTAAAGAAAGTATTATCGGTCTGCACGGGACATATTATCCCTAGAAATGCTTGTCAGCAATTGTTTAGCATGCCACTGGGTAAAGCCTTCCTCCAAAGCCTTTTGCATCCACGGATGCCGGCACGTTTGGATAGCCTCAGGAATAGTCACCCATCTCCTCCGGCGAGTGTTCATTTCCGGCCAGGATGGAAGTTCTTCCTTAACAAGCAAGGCAAACACTGAAGCTTTACAGGATCCATCCGGGCTGAACTCATCTTGGTGTGTTTTGCTTTTGAAGTCGTACTCACCCAAGTAGCCCTGAAGGTGTATGCCCATCAATATCACAGAATCGATGCAGAAGGAGCATTATTTAACACCTTATTTAATTGAACATGATGAACTTTGTCTTAGAAAACGTAGATGAATTGTCTAGCCAAAGCTTCATGACTACATAGTTAATTTGTGAGCCTTCCAATAAAATAGGCCACAAATAGCAAGCCTACCTAAAAAAGCTACATATGCACATGGTAGACCCCCAAGCTAGAGATATGGAAAACTATATGAGAACTACTTGCACTGATAAGTCCAATCATCTCATGTAAAATACGATAAATAATTCACCAATATATCTCCTCGTATTCCAGCTTCTTCCAAAGCTTCACGTGCTGCAGCCTCTTCTACGGTCTCATCATTTTCCCAACCTCCCTGAATTGAAGTTACAAAATGAAAAGTTCTAAAGTCCTGATATAGGGAACAAATAATGCATGAATATCAATAAATCTTATTGAAACAAAATTTCAGAACACAGCTCCAACATAGAATAATTTCTTAGTCAATCAGGAAAACAAGCAAATATCTTATTAGAATTTCATAAATATAAAAAAGAAAGAGAAGTAAAGCTCATTTATGAACTATTCTTGCGCAGATCCATTGTTTGAACGGATGCAGAGTCAAAGCGATAAAGCAATTACAGAAGTGCACAAGACACTCAGGTATACATCAACAAACAGATGCATCATTTGAACTGATGCAGAGTCATAGTGATAAAGCAATTATAGAAGTGCAAAAGACACTTGGATCAGGGCTGTATACCCATCACTAAACAGATGCAGAATCATAGCGACAAAGCAATTATAGAAGTGCACAAGACACCAGGACCAGGCTTGTATACTCATCACTAAATGATTCGTGTCAAGCATGCCTGCCAAAACTAAACTTCGCAAAACTTCATTGTCTGAAACTTCCTCAAGAAAGTGAACTGAAATGCCGATAATAAACAATCAACAATCTCTATTAGCTCAGAAGGAGAAAATTATAATAAGAATTCTTTCCGGAAGCAAACCTTTGGAAACAAAAGTCCTGGTCCACTTTGAGAATTGATCATAAGAACCTCAACGTTCTTTTTGGTGACAGCTCCACTATCATCGGCACCATATCTGAATGGGATACACCTGTAGAACAACAACAATTTCGTTATGCTTTTTTCCCTCAATGATGGCATATGTTAAAAACTTAAAACCAGTAATGTGCTATAAAATAAATTGCAACTAAATACTCAATGTTTAAAATTACTTGTACAACTGATATAGCTTTGATAAGCCATAAAACTGAAAGGCACAAAATGTTTGTCAATCCTACCAAGTCTACCCGCCTAGATGGTCATAGACTCATAATCCTATCTAAAAATGAGATTGAATCTGACATAATTTCTCAATTAAGACTCTCTAAATAGACTAACAATTTATCTGAATCATTTTCTTCACACACTGTTTTTCCCCTTACTTTTTACCACCGATATCAATCACTATATCACCAAAAGTTTCATTTGGACCAGCCAGCTTTATGTTAGTATCAACTCTGCCTATTTCCACTGAAATTAAAGAAAGAACATATATGGAACAAGATTGGGCCTCCAAATATCTGTGAATTTATGACTATTTATTTATACAGTAACGGGCAGGATCCAATCCGGTCTCCACTTGTTCCATTTTCCGTCGTGGAAAACTCTTGCAATAACATTTCCATGCATCCTAAAAACAGCCCCAATATTACACCAACAAACCTCACAATCAAACATCAAAGCAGATTATCAAGAAAGCATAAAAAATATCAAAAGTTAATGAATGTGTCATGGTCACGGCCATTACGGAAACAGCAAACGGTAGCATTTGGGATACAAGAAAAAGAAAAAAATTAAAAAAATTAAAATAAAACCTCATACCATCTCAAATATTCGATATCTATAAACATAAACCCGCACTGATATAATCATGGATGTACAACAAAACTTCATAATTGGATCCAAGCAAGCCAATCCACAGCCAAATAAATCCCTTCACAGCAACGTCACGACACAACTCCCATCGCCATCTAATCAACTAGAATAAGCATCATGAAATAGCGTATAAGTTGTGAGTTTCATATAGGTATCGCCATTACGGCTACCAACAATGCCAACACAGACAAATCTTAACGCGCATGCCAAGCCCACTTTCCATACCTCAAATGAACGAACTCATGCTTCAAGGCACCAAAAAGACAAAACCAACACACAGAAAAAGGGCAAAACGAGGGAGCAACGAGCGACGACAGAACAAGAAGGTTAGGGGGAAAAGAGAACCACCCAGCGACAAGGCGACAACCAGCACGGTACCGCTGCTGGTGCCGACCCGTCCGCGCCACCAGATCCGTCATCCTCCTCCTCCTCGACGCAGACCGCAGCAAATCATCTCAACATCGGCCGAATGCCGACGCCGGAAATCGCGCCGCCGGCAGCTAGCCCTGCCCCCGCCGCCATCGCCGCCTCCCAACCACTGCTCGCCGTCAGACCGTCGGCCGGCGGGAGCTCACCGCCGAAAACACTAAGAGAGCGAGAAAGTCGGACCGAGGTCTGGTAATGGCCGACGAAGCTGCACGTTGCTTCGATGTTTCTCTGGTTTTCGTCTTCTCTATTTTTGCTTCTTTAATGTTATTCATTAGATGCCTAATTTTAACCTTGCGGGGTTTAATAAGTAGGATTGATGGGCAGTCAAACCGAGCCAGCGCGCCAGCCGTGCAAGCGGCATTGAACCGGTCAGCTCGACGGCGCAAACGGTGGCCTGGCAATAATTCATTGACAAAATATACTAGAAAAATTTGAACATTGATATATTTAGGCTATAAAATTTTCTAATTGTTGCTGCTTTGTTGGTTTTTGCTGGTATAGTTGCTTACAGGACGTTTGGTTGGAATACAATTTTTTTCAAAAAAAAGCTGTCATAATTTCTGTTTTGTTGTAATTATAAAAAGTGATAGACCTGATAAAATTATATTTGACAAAAGAGGGATGAGTATTAAAAAAGAATAAATAAAATTTAACCCATTTTTTATAACATTTTGTAAAGCATTACGGAAATAACCTCTCCCACTTCTTATACCACTTTATATTTTGACAATAAATAAATTAAAACAACGTAACCAAATGGTTATTATAGATATAAATAATTTTGATTACCCTTACATGCATTAATAATCTTTAGGATAATTTATGAAAAAGGTATTTCATATCATTATGTACAACTTAAGAGAATTATTTAACATATTCACAATTTGAAGGTACTGTGGTGAGCAATTGACCAATTTTCTCTCGAAAAAAAAATCCATCTGAGTTAAATTTAAAATGAAATAAGAGAGCTGAGGAATAAATCTGTCAATTCAACAATCCATTTCCCTCAAATCGTAAACATGTAGAATTATCCCTAGAATAGACAATAATGAATAATAATACTTTTTTCGGAAAATTTTTCAAAATTTTAATCCTAATGTAATTGTTTTAAAACTAATTAAAATAATTGATATATAACTAGGATCGTCCATAAAAAATATCACTAAGTCTTTAAAAGTTTTTTAGAACTTTCTCATTTCCATATATTTATTTGGTGATTACTTTACCGATAGGTCCCTCATATATATGAAAATTTTAGGATAAATAGTTTTCAACTATATAGACATAATTAAGAATGTTATAGCTATTTTTATTGTTTTTTTAAACTAAAATATTTGACTTTAAGTATAGGAGATTCAATTAATGTATAATTAAAAACACAATAAGCTAGCCCATTAAAATTTTCAATCTGAAACAATGTATTACCAAATAGCCCATATTTAACAAAAAAATTGTAAATATTAATTTATTGACATATGAAACTTGAGTGTTGATTCGTTCACACATACAAGTTGATCAACTAAAAATTTCAAATTTAGGACTTGAATATGAAAGAGTCACAACTTAAACGTACTATAGTATTATGGTAAAAATTAAAAAAGACAAGTAGAAGTCGATAAATGGCAGCCTTGATATTTGCAATACGTTAATGGCGTACTTCTCTACATCATTCACTTTTGTAGATCATAGGCACCTTGTTAATTGGTAGCAATATTAAGTTTTAAGATACAAGTAGATTGTAAATAATATTTTTTACATGGGATTCATATCCTATTTATATATAGGTTACTTATGTTGTCATAAGTTAGATCTAAGTGAAAATATGCCAATCTAGAAAAAAAATGAAAATATGTCAAAGATTGATATATATTGAGGCTTATCATGTTTTACTTTTTTAGTTAGTTGATGATATTAATTGATAACATTCAATTTGTATGATAATTAGAAGGTTCTTAGTTTGCTTAAGTCATGATTTATCCATATCTTTTACACGTATTTTGAACTTAATTTTGATAAAACACTATTTTGTTTTTAGAGTGATTTCAAATATCATTTCTCATGTGTGTTTCTTTGAGAATAAAAATATTATTTTTCATACCTAATTATTATTATTATAACTTTAAAGTGAATATATCAGTAAGTTATAAATACATTAATAATTCATAACTTTTCAATTTAAGGTTTAATTTCTTTAGCTTATCATGAATAATAATTTTAAACTAAAGATCTATAATATTGCTTCTTTGTCTTAATGATGGCATTGCATATTTGAGTTCCTTTTTCACATCAAACATTATCTCTTAGAGTGAATTAGACAAATTCATGATGCTAACCTTGTATCGCTTCTTACTAAATTTTCCTAATAAAAAATACCTATTTTTTTCTTTAAAATGCTCATTCTTTGGATTGTAATATATATAAGTTTATATTATAATTCAACCGGGGGACCTATATTATGATCACTCTCTGTATGAGTTACCTCGTGATAGGGCAATAAATGGCCACCTGATTTACCTATTCACCAACTAATCTCAATTAAATAGAATCAAAATGGTAAATAACTTATTTAACTATATAAGAAAATGGTGAAAAACTCAATTAATATAATTGAGTAGACTTTAAATATAAATAATAATGGTAGAAGGCTCTCCGATAACTATTTTACCCATTTAATCGATTTATTCAGTTATTTTACTTTTATTATAAATTCCATCTGTACCTCGACCTTAATCTTAAAATATTTAATCGTTAAAGTTTCCTTTTGATAAGATTATCAATTTAGATCTTTTATTTATTCAATATCTAATTTATAATATTAGTTTACTATAATTTAGACGGTTAAAATATTTTATATTTTATGAATGAAAAAGTAGTTTAGATAATTATAATTTATAATTTACTTAATATTGTTATTTTATGATATATAAGACAATGAAAATTTAATTACTAGTTAACTATTTAACCAGCAGTAAAATGGTAAAAAAAATTGTTACGATAAAAGTTTTTAAATTTGGTTAATGCCTCAATTATAATAATTTTTTAAAAATAATAAATAATACTAATTGAGCCATAATCGAGTCGTGTACACCCCGTCCAAAAAGAACTGAACAGTAATATGGGAGTAGTCCACGACCACGGGAGGCCTGCCCATGTGCACCCCGACTGATGGTGTCCGCTGATGATCAGCCTGGCTTGGCTCTGGCTTAGGTCCTTATCAATTCAATAATTAAAAAATCAACAAAACTAATTACCTCTAGATCAAGGCTTGACACTTGATCTTAATACTATGATTGTGACACTTGTTTTGCTAAAAAAAAAAAAAAGGATTGTGACATATATAAAATGAATGATAGATATATGTGATAGGACATTGGAAAGGGGGCTAATGTTAAAAAGGAGCAATGCGATTGGTCCATGTGAAGGCCTAGCCGTGAAAAAGGCGACTTTCATGAGTTGTTTTAGTCAGCGGACCTAACGACAGTGAAAAGTGTCGCGTGTTTCATGTTTTTGTGCTGTTAAAGCGATTGGTTTCTAGTCACTTTAATCACGCCCGTGGTACTTGTTGTAGTCATGAACGCCGCTTTATTTATTAATAATTAAGCTTAAGTTTAGAGAAATTTACAATTCAATGAAAAAAAGATACACTATTTTCCACTAAACAATGTCTTATCACAGTTATACGATTCAATGATATTTTTAAATTAAAATCACAAACACCTGTTAATATAGATTTGGGTTAGAAAATGATAAGAAATAAATAAGTAATTTGAAATATTGAACGGGGTTATCAAGATGAAGCCCTAATGCCTTAATTCTAAAGCATCGAACGCAAATACATCAATTATTGTACATATTCATCAATTCAATATACAATGTATATATTTAAAATAATTTAAGTTACACAAAACACGCGTAGGAACAATATAGAAAGTTACACAAATATTTTTTATTAAATTTAATTTAAAGGTAACAACTTTCGGCAAAAGATTGATAGTTGAGAACACGAAATTGATTTCCGTGAACCATTTACATGAGAAAGATTATCATTAATGAGAGATTATGTCATTTTTCATCTTCTGTAATCACCACTTTTCCTTACCCTTCAAATTAACCAGACCGTCCTTTTTCTTTTTGGAATTCTCCACCTAAACGCGCCCTCATTTTTTGATTCATCACTCCCACACCCAATTAACCCATATATCAAATAGTATTTATGACTTTAATTTGAAAAATATCATTGACTCGTAAAATTGTGATAAATAACGTTAAATCATAAATAGTATATCTTTTTACCAGTGAATCGTAAATTAAAATATATCTTTAAACTTTAAGTTTATATGTAATATATTAAATTATTATATCTAATATATTAAATTATTATAATTTATCTTATTATTCAGTGGAGACATAATATATATATTAAGTTAAAATTTATCTATAATATAGCCATTACATGAGCCACTTTTGGCGTCCAAGGAATTTCAAAGCCTCGTGCCTGCCCAATAGACAGGATATATTAATGCTTTTTTTACTTCCAAAGCCGTTATATTAATGTTGGACAATATATTTTGGGGGTAATGCACAGAACAATTAATCAATTAATCGGAGAAAAGGCTTGTATCTATCAATAACACTCAATACAGCAATATTAGTAACACAAAAATGTAGTCATCTGTCTAAATCACATGGTTGTATTCTTTTATTACTCGGATAAAATTGTCTTTGTCATCTAATTATTTTTATAATCTAAAAACTTATATTAAATGTATTTTACATAAGCTTATAAGTTATAATTGTTGATATTAATTTTTTCTTACTTACGAACTATGACCCGAATTCTCGGCTGTGTATGCTGTGGTACGCTTTAAATAAAGAATGAAGCGTACGGTATGGCGCTTTTTGAGCAAGCTTCCAAAGTTGGTCGGATCGACGTTTAAGGAATTATAATTATAAGGACTAATATTTAACCACTGCAGCCTTCTTATCCACCCATTAATTTGTGTACTTAAATCATCTAATAATCTACACCTCTTGAATGTTATATACAGTGTGCTTCGGATTGTCTCGGTCTTAATCAAGTTAAAATACGTTGGCCACGATTGAAGAATAAGAGACGAGAGGAGTTTCTCTGGTCTGATTTGGTAATTTGTTCTCAATTTTTGTGTGGTCGAAAAAATTTAGGTTATGCATATGTGCTTTTATACTTGTTATCATACTTTGTATATTAACAAGAAGATTTGAGCCTTATCTAAATTCCAAAATGACTTACTTTCCGATTCAACTCTTAATAACTCATATCTGTTATCGAAATAGGACTGTTTTCAACAATTAACACTACGTAAAACCAGCCGGCTAGTATGTAATTGCCAAGAATCGGCCATGGAGATACAATAAGCTGCATGCTGTGCTCAAAACGTGGTCTGCATCATTTGGTTTATATATTAAAGCTAACTATCCGGTACTAATATTTAAACTCATCTTGATGTTTGCTCCTGATCTAATTTTTCGATGCAATGGGCGAGTGAACAAGAAACACACGAGAACGCGATGCACGTTAAAATTAAGATCAATCAGTTCATGCAACCATGCAATACTCACCTACTCGTGAAACAGGAACTGCAAACTGGGCATAAGCACGTGAAAGCACTATGAGTGCATCATCGAGATTAAAAATGATGGTGTACAATTCGCGTTTCAAAATAGCCAAATCTCAGTACGTAGTAAATAAATATATACGGTAAATATTAGTACTACAACATTATTATCATTGAGATCAGCTAACTATCTTGTCGGGCATTCCTCTAGCTAAGGTTGCAATAAAAGGACACTTAAATGGCATGCACAGGAGCATGATGACCAGAGCATATGTCTTAAATTGATTCGCTGTGGAATATTGTGCTTTAGAGTACTACGTAATCAGCCTTTTACACTGGCAATGAAAAATATACCCATTTTCTTTCTCCCTAAAGAAACAGTAACATATATTCAGATTACGTGCGGAAGCAATGATGACGACAACTACCCTTTAAACTAGAAATAGCAAATCATGCGTATCAGGTATATATATAATGTTTGATTTTGGGGATAGCGACTCATATCTTTGCAAGGAGATCCTTTTCACTATTCTCTGTGACGTTTTCTCGCAGCAAGTTTTCTTTCCAGAAGGTATGTATATATTAATTAATTTAGATGCGATGAAAATGTATTAAAAAGTTTAAAAAGTAGAAGTTAATTATAGTGTATATTGAAAAATCTAATTAAATTATAGCTAGATTTGGTAAATTTGACTTTTATCGTGGGCACGTAAAAAATAGTAAAAATATCAATTAATTTACCATGCATTTATAAATAATTATTAAAATTATGTAAGAATCTTAAATTAAGTTAAGATCTTTAATTCTAGTCAAATTATATTTAATCTTCCTTCAAATAACTAAAAATAAATTTTAAAAAATGAAATCTTGATTGATATAAATTAAAAATATACCAATAATTAGTTTTTAAAATTATTATATTAAAAAAATCATATAGCCTGCTCTTCGCGAGAGTTCAACTAATTAAAATAACATATATAAATCAAAGAATTTTAATATGGTGTCATCATAAGTCCTATAAATATTTTACAATATTACCCTTAATTTTCTATTCACAAAATATTCGTTTTTATTTGTCTTTTTAATTTGGATGTGTCGCACGATCCTCTAATTATTTTATAATATTATCATTTAGTTCTTATTTATGAAAATGAATTAAATTATTATTTTACCTTATTCATGTAAAAATGGAAAATATAAATCTTTTAAAACCAAACCCTAATTTAAGTTAAATATCTCTTAAATAAGCAGATTTATAAAATTATCAAATTAATTAATATCAACTAATTAATAAAAGGAAAAATTAAGGTGAGTTATACCTCATATGACTTATATTATATGAGCTTACACATTTAATTTAAACCTTTTTAGTATGTCTCACAAAATAATATTTATATGCATTAAAAGTATAATGTATAAGTAGGAGGTTGATAAAATTAAGATGTAAAACTAAATTGATGGATCTCACAATCTACCTATTTTAGAAAATTTGGTCCCTAAAAATCGTACACTTAACCCGTTACTAGTCCTAGTCCACGACCTTCTTTGACCCGTGACTAGTAGCCTAACTAACGTCCATAGTTCTAACCCACCATCTAACATAGAATCAAGAGGCTCTGATACTACTTAAATGACCCGACTCAAAATGCAATATAATTGGCCAAATTATATCTTCAAAAGTGGTTAATCAAGTTGAAGATTTATAGTTCATTCCTATTTATAAATAAAATTTGACCCCTAATAGGTATTATAAGTATGACTAAATTGAGGGATCTCACAACTGACAAGTCCTTTCACCATCTACTCTTACCCTAGCTTGAGTCGTAATCGAACCCTCCCAGATTTCTTCTTCTTGCCGAATAGTTATTGTCACCGTGATTTTTTTCCGGCGGGCTGCTGAAACAGTTGGTCCTGTTGGCCCATACCTAGTTAGCCAATGTCGTCCTTGCCTTGCCGTGACTGTTAGGACCTCTTGTCCTCCTTCTGGTGGTTTGATTAGCCACTGGTAGTAGTAACCTACAACCGATCGTGTTCTGCCGCCAACCTGCAACACCCCAAATCTGGTCCACATTCGTGAACTGAACCGGCATGTTACAGGCCCCGATTAGGTCGGCTTACCCTGAGCCTAACTCGTGCGGATCTAATCTCGGCGTCTTAAGATAAAGATACGACTCGTCATGCATAGATAAATGCTCAAAATCCTAACATTATACTACATGGATGACGTGTAAGGTAATTCATACAACAATACGATTACGATCAAATTAATAAAAATTTTCAAATATAACGGACAGAAGTCTCCCTAAAAGTGTAATTAGGGTCCGCCCTGTCAAAATACTATATACAAGTATATATGCATATATATATATATATATATATATATATCAAGCAACTTTATTCACACAATCTAATATATAGTTTACTCACTCTAAGCTTACGAATCTGCTGCGCAATCTATTCATGTTTCACATTCTGTCATCATGTCTTAACAATTTATCATTGTGTCTCAAGCATTTAGTCATATCATATCATGTCTTACCATTTCACATCATTCACAATATAATAGCATTAAACACAAAATACAACCACTCAATCGACTGACATGTGTGTGAGCAACTTCATTACTCATTCGTCCAAGCTGGCTCCTTCAACTCAGTGATTATTACCTACATATAGTATAAAAACACGTCAGTAACAAATGTTACTGGTCCGGAAAATAAAATAACTATAACAAGCTGGCTATGAGAGCAAACTCTCGTATAAAAGAAAATATCATATACTCCACGTGAACACTCTAAAGGGCACTACTGAGGAGCCACTGGGATGCATACCCGGTAGCATCCCAAACTTACTGATCTGCTGCTGCTGATGCCGCTCTCGACATTTTCTTACTTTATTTTTTGGTCTCAAATCCTAAGCCCTCTCCTTACCTCTATATTTCTCTTGGCCTTGAGCACGAAGGCCAAGTACTCTCAAGCAGTCGCCTTTAGTACCCTTTGAACCACAAGTCCGGACATGCGCTGCACTAAATAGTACCCGTAAACCTCTACGTTCTCTGAGTGTGAGGAATTCAAACGCGGAGTTGTCAGGATCCCTCGGGAATGGAACAGTCCATTGGCACTAATCCAGAGCCCGCTTTGACTGTCACGGCATCCACTCATGGTACGTGCAGTCCCGGTTTCTCCATCTCTCGTCTCACTGAAAACAGCGAAAACTACATATATATATATATATAGGGTTGGGTAACCTAGGGGCGACCCCAGGAAATTTTTCCTGGGTCGCCCTAAATTTGGACCGTCCAATCATAAGGACGGTCCAGATCTCTTCCTCTCAAAACCCTAACCCCTCCCCGTCCTCCCATGCGCCGCCGCCGCCGGGCCGCAGTCGCGGCCGCCGCGCGACCCCGCCACCGCCGTCGCTTGCCGCCGCCGTCGCTTGCCGCCGCCGTCGCTCGCCGCCGCCTCCTCTTGCCCCCCATGCTAGGGACCCTCGCGCCCCCGTCCGCGGGCGTGGGTGCGGCGGGGAGGAACGGCGGCGGCTCGTCGGGCCTGTTGTTGACGCGCTATCGCCGTTCCTCCTTGCCGCGTCCAAGCCCGCAGACGGGGGCGCGAGGGTCCCTAGCGTGGGGGCACGAGGAGGCGGCGGCGAGCGACGGTGGCGGCGGCGAGTCGCGCGGCAACGCGACGACAACGGGCCCGACGCGCCGCCGCCGTTCCTCCTTGCCGTGCCCATGCCCGCGGACGGTGGCGATGGTGAGCGACGGTGGCGACGGCCAACGACAGTGGCGGCGAGGGCAGGGTTGTGCAGCGGCGGCGACAGCGGCCCGGCGGTGGCGGCGCATGGGAGGAGGGGAGGGGTTAGGGTTTTGAGAGGAAGAGATCTGGACCGTCCTTATGATCGGACGGTCCAGATTTGGGACGACCCCAAAAAATTTCCTGGGGTCGCGCCCAGGTTACCCAAATATATATATATATATATATATATATATATATATATAGGGCTGGGTAGGGATTTATATAATAGGCCTGAAGGCAACTTGTGGTGGATCTTGTTTTCGAAATCATCCTCGAGGGATCTCATCCTCGAGGGGTTATTAATCTGGAAAACCGCAGAAGACGTGCCAAAAAACCACTAAAGCCGCCGGAAAACTGCCAGAACTTGCCAGAAAACTGGATTCACTGGAGTTCGTCGGATCTTCCACGGAGCTCATCCAGTCAATCCCGATCGAACTTCGAACGCTGATGAGCGCTGAATTCGAGCTTCTGAGACGCGCGACGACACCTTAGTCGTCACTGATTGCCGATGACGTGAGTATAATTACCTCCAAATTTATAATTTAAACTTGATGATTGTTAGCACAACATGCTAGGGTTGATTTATGATGTGATTGATAGTGCATGGAGGATAAGTGATGAAGTGATAAGTTACATGATGTGATTGATAGTGCATGGAGGATAAGTGATCTAATGAGATAAGTAAATATGAGCATGCTAATCAAGTATGACGTAAAAACACAATAAAATTGGTATGAATAGGATTAGTTAAAATTATTTTCATACTTATTATTATTTGATTGTTGATTGATATTTATTGAGTTTGGTGCATCATTTAGTTAGCGGGCGTTAGTATTTAGTTTTGATGTGTAGGTACGGAGTAGGAGCTCGCTACCTAGGCGCGATGACACGCTTAGAGCTTCTACCAGGTCCATTTAGGACTCATCTCTGTTTTACGCTTTTTTCTATTGTATGTTTATTTTATTATTTGCAGGACGGGTTAAGTGGTGTTTTATTCCATTTAACCGACTAGTTTTTTGGATTAATAATCCCTCGAGGATGAGATCCCTTGAGGATGATTTCGAAAACAAGATTCACCACAAGTTGCCTTTGAGCCTATTATATAAATCCCTACCCAGCCATATATATATATATATATATATATATATATATATATATATATATATATATATATATATATATAGTTTTCGCATTTTCAGTGAGACGAGAGATGGAGAAACCGACTGCACGTTCCATGAGTGGATGCCGTGACAGTCAAAGCGGGCTCTGGATTAGTGCCAGCGGACTGTTCCATTCCCGAGGGATCCTGATAACTCCGCGTTTGAGTTCCTCACACCCGAAGAATGTAGAGGTTTACGGGTACTGTTTAGTACAACGCATGTCCGGACTTGTGGTTCAAAGGGTACTAAAGGCGACTGCTTGAGAGTACTCGGCCTTCGTGCTCAAGGCCAAGAGAAATATAGAGGTAAGGAGAGGGCTTAGGATTTGAGACCAGAAAATGAAGTAAGAAAATGTCGAGAGCGGCATCAGCAGCAGCAAATCAGTAAGTTTGGGATGCTACCGGGTCTGCAGCCCAGTGGTTCCTCAGTAGTGCCCTTCAAAGTGTTCACGTGGAGTATATGATGTTTTCTTTCATATGAGAGTTTGCTCTCATAGCCAGCTTGTTATAGTTATTTTATTTTCCAAACCAGTAACACTTGTTACTGACGTGTTTTTATACTATATGTAGGTAATAATCACGAGTTGGAGGAGCCAGCTTGGACGGAGGAGCAATGATGTCGTTTGCACACATGTCAGTCGATAGAGTAATTAATGTTTTTGTTATGATATTATCTTGAGAATGATGTGAAATGCTGAGACATGATATGATGTGATTAAATGCTTATGATATGATGATAGGATGTAATTAAGTGCTAAGAGATGATGAGATGATGTGAACACGAATAGATTGCGAAATGGAAGCGTAGTGGGTTGAGACCCAAGTTTCAAATGGTTACAACATGTTAGATTTTGTATTTTGTATGAATGAAATTATTTGATATATGGTTATATATATATTTGCATATGTATATTTGACAGGGTGGCCACTAATTGCATTTTTAGGAGAAACTCTGTCCATTATATTTCAAAGTTTTTATTAATTTTTATCGGGATTGTCTTGGTGTGTACTTTGATTTGCATGTCATTCATGTAGTACCATGTTAGGGTTTATGCATTCATCCATGCATTGAGAGTTGTATCTTCATCTTAAGACGCCGAGATTGGATCCGTATGAGTTAGGTTCGAGTTAGCTGACCTAATCGGGGCCTGTAACATACCGGTTCGGTTCACGAGTGTGAACTGGATTTGGGGTGTTACATAGCCTTTGTTAGATTTTTTGCATGTTGGCATGTGCTGAATGCAACCCTCATCACCCTGTTGCGTGTCTAACCGACTGTCAATCGCCATCGGTCATCACCACAATCATCGCTGCCATCGACAACGCTAGGTATATTGATTTTGACCTAATTGCATTGGGTGTTATTAATGATTGAGATGAGTATGTGATTTTATGTTGTGATGGATGATGATATTGTCGGATAACATACAAATTAATTCACATAATTATAATGTGTATATTATAAATGAATATTGATAATTCTATCATATGATCGAATGCGAGTTGGTATGATATGTGAATATAATTTTATTATTGATTGCTCATAATTTGGATAGTTGATCAAAGATGACTTGATCGGCCTTGAATGCCCTAGTTAGAGATTGGACATGGTTTGCATTGTATGTTTCACGTGTGGTTTATTGCGATGTATGAATGAATTGATATACTTAGTGCTCATATCACATGTTTCGTAGTATTGAATGTCCTAATTAGGGATTTTGTCATGATTTATATTGCACATTGAGTATGATTTGATGATGAGTGTAGCATTCTTGTATTATAATGAGTGTTAGTATTTAAATTTCATGCATAGGTACGAAGTAGGAGTTTGCTGCATATGTGTTTGGCCTCGCTTGAAGCTTCTATCAGGTCTGTTTAGGACTTACCCTTGATTTATCGTTCTTTTCTAGTGTGATCTATTTTATTTATTGCAGGGCAGGTCAAGTAGCATTTTATCGAATCTTACTTAACTCGAGTCATTTAGTCGAATAGTTTTTCGGATTAATAACCCTCGAGAATGAGATCCATCGAGTCTAATTTCGAAAACAAGATCCATCGTAAGTTGCATTTGGACCTAATAAATAAACCTCTTCTCAAGCCCGTATACATAGTTTTATCGAGTTTTCAATAAGATGAGAGATGGTAAAACCAACTTGCACGTACTATGAGCTGGTGTACGTACTAGTTGTTTCATTCCCAGGGATCATGACAACTCTGGGTTTTTAGTTCCTTATACCCAGAGAAACATGGAGGTTTAGGATAATATTTAGTACAGTACATGTCCAGACATGTGGTTAAAAGAGTATTAAAGGTGACTGTCTGAGAGTACTCAGCTTTTCGTACTCAGGGCCAGGAGATATATGGAGGATATGAGAGAGCTTAGGATATACAAGTAGTTTTGAGGGATTAGAAAAATAAGAAAATGCTGAGAGTATTATCAGCAGACCAATCAGTTCAGGATGCTATCGAGTCTGCAGCCTGATGGCTCCTTAGTAGATATCCTTAAGAGAGTTCAGCAGAAGATATAAAAATATTTTTCTTTACATGAGAGTTAAATCTCATAGCTACTTTAATATAATTATATTTTAGACTAGTAATACTTGTTGTTAATGTATTTTTATATATATCTTGGTAAGGAGTTGGAGTCTAATATGTTAGCCTAGACGTTGGAGTAGCAATGCCTTGTGCACACACATCGATCTGACTATAGAATATTTTTCTTTAGATGTTATATTTATAAACATGTCATGATGAGATTGTTAAAATGAAATGAAAAATGTGATTATGTGGTGTGACATTTACCACAAGTGATAACATGATGATATATTGAAAAATGTGATTATGTGGTGTGACATTTACCATAAGTGATAACAAGATGATATATTGAGTATGGTCAAAATATTTTGATGTTGTATGTGAATAATAGATAGGTTAAGACCAAGTCTAGAAAATTTAGTATGAATGAAAATGAATAAATGGGCCAAGACCTAGCTTAGTCATGTAAATGGAATGTGAATTAATAATTGAGGCTAAACTCAACTTAGAATGAATTGTACAATTGAATAACAATATTGTGTGCATAGGTTGCTATACATGTATGTATGTATGTATATGTATATAAAATTTTGACGGGCAAACCCTTATTTCACTTTTTAAGGAAAACTATGTTTGTTTTATTTTAGAAAGTATCGAATTTTACTAAATTGTTGAAGTTGAAGTGTGATTTTGGTTTGTCATGTCATGCCCATAGTACCATGCTAGGTTCTAAGCATTGTTTACATGTAATGTTATAATAGTCTTTCATCTTAAGAAGACGTCGATAATAGGTTCATTCAGGTTAGGTTTGGGTTAGCCAACTTAATCGGGTAACTCATAACATTATGATTTGGTTCACAAATGAACTGAATTTAGAGTGTTGCAAGTTAATAAATAGTTTGAAATTAATTTTTATTACAATTATTTTGATAATGAAGATGAATAAGTTAGAATAATTAGATTAAACTGAAAATTTATAATTATCTTGATTATTTATTTTTTATTTATCTATGTAAATTTTGAATAATTGAACTTACTAAATTGTTATAAATAAAAGCTGCAGCTGCATAATCTACATGAGTTATAGCTCATGTATATATAAGGCTCATAATTAATAAATAATAATCTATTAAGATTTTTTAAAATAGATATAGTGTATATGATTATAATAGATAAATATATACTATAATACAAATTAAATAATATAAAAAATATTATAGAATAATTTTAACTAAAATGTAAAATCAATTTAAAATTATTTTAAAATATAAATAATTGGAGAATAATTGAATATAAAAATAATAAATAACTAGAATTCATATAATACAGCAGGCAAACTATTAGTTAAAAAAGAAAGAGTTACATGTGTTGTTAGTAACTTAATGGGGTTGTAATTCAAGTGCCCTCATTATTATCAGAAGAGAATTATTCACGTAATTTTCTCGTAATAATTAGTCCATTTTATTTAGTAATTTAATACTTGAGATACTTTCTATATGTTGACGCGAATCACTATGTGTTCATTGAATGTTTTTTTGGTGAGGGAAGATACTAAAAAATATTGTTCCACAAATCTTATAACAATCAAAGATCACAAATTAATATCTATTTTTTAAAAATATTTAACATATTTAACTAATAATTTTATAATTATTAATTTAATGATTATTATATTATTCTATTTGTCAATATTTTTTATAGGCACAATTTACGTACTGTGTCGTGTTTATGACGCGTTATTAGCAGGAAAAAAATAGTTAAGCCCATTTTGATGGACAATCCGAGCCCAATTCATAATAATTGGATTTAACACAGACTGAGCCCCGCATTAATAATAGGATTAAACACAGGACCCGTCCTTCTGTCACAATTCCGTGGATTCGACCCTGTGGCTGTAAAGTCTCAGCCCTCTCGGCTAAAATTTTCCAACAAAAAAAAAAGAAGACGAAGAAGAGAGAGTGGAATCCACTTTCCGGAGCCGCCAGGTGGTGGCCCACCGGCAACCCGACCCAACGAGAGCATGGGCGCACGTCCCAGCCATTTATATCACAAGATGTCACTTGGCTGATGTTTCGAGATCTCACGAGATGTCATACATATCGCGAGATGATAGGACCTATCCTGCCCCCGAAAGTGGGTCCCGCTCCGACCTACCGTGCTCGCTGGTCTTTGCTTCTAAGCTCAGGGCCGGTGCCGTGCTTCCACTTGACCAGATTTGTGCCTGCGATAAGACTCGCATAAGATTTGTGCCCGCGACAAGACAGCATACACATTAGGCGGGCGGGTATCCAAACCAAAACCGAACCGAATAACCCTCAAAACAAAATCGAACCGAACCAAAAATTGTACGGTAACTAAATAATTAAAATTTTATTTGTCGGTTTATTATTTGATTTTATTTTTTTGAATTCAAATTCAATAGCTTTTTACCCAAAAATAAAAGGTCTTATTTGCCAAGTGGTAGGAAAATCTGGCTAGATCAACAAAAAATGAGAATTGTTATTATAGTGACAAAATTATTATTGTTTTAATTTTCTAATAAAAAATAAAATCTAGCCACCCAAGAGGCCTTGAGGATCTGGCCAAGGTCAAGGGCAAACTCTAGACCAAAGGGTGGCCCATGGCCTACTAGACAACCCAAGACAAGGGCGGTCAGCCACCCTTGCGTAAAAAAATATTTTTTAAATATTTTCTTAAATATTTTTATAATATTAGCTTGTATTGTTTATTTAAAAATATTTTAGATAATATGTATTTGTTCCTCTCTTTTTATTAGGCTTGATTTTTCCACTACATGGTAGTATCAAAAACTATTATCTATTTCTAGTAAAAACTCCTAATTCAAAAATATACTATTGATTTGAACCAAAATTTAACCAATTATATTTAATTTGACAATAAGTTGTCCATTATTGTTGGCAAAAGCCTACATACTTTATTTTCATGTTTTGTGCAATAGAATGCAAGCATTTATTAATATGGGCATTTTAAATTTATAATTTTAATGATACATGTTTTAATATTATATTTATATAATTCGGGGTTTTTATAATTCAATCAAGTTTACCTTATTCTAAGCCAACAAAATTTGGGCCAACAAAATAAAAAGTAAAAATTTGAAACTATATTTTTTAAAAATAAATTTTATCTTTTAGAATTTTCAACCAACTTTTATCGTAAAAACATATTTTATTTATGTACATTTATTTTATAAAAAATAATTATATCAATATATAATTATTTTTAAAAGTATTAATGGGGCCAAGCCTAGACTAAAATGAATTAGATGTCAATTCAAACTAACAACTCAAAATTTGGATCTTTTGTAACACGTACTAATTTGAACTAACTTGTTTTAGAGGGTACTAGAGACATATGATATATTTATATAACTTTGCACTTAATAAAGTTAAATATACATAATTTATAAGAGAAAGCTTAATATCAATTGTTGTCTATGTAAAAATATCATTAATTTTTAAATTTGATCACACATTTAAATTACATGGCTATAGTTTTTTTTAATGCACAAAACACTCTCATCATCCAAATGTCTCGTAATTTAAAAGTTGATATTAAAGTGAGCTCTAGTAGGAATATGAGCTATTGATACTAATTATTCTTAATATATAATTATTCTTTAAAAAATATTACTAAAACGAGTCCCACTCGAACTCGAACACAAACTATAGAATCAGATTAGCCTTTTCATATCACTAATATGCATGGTAATATGGTTGATACATATCAATTTTTTAAAAGGCCAATATGATACATGACTAATACATTTGATATACCCTTGAGATAATTGTTTCTCCGTATTTTAGCTAGTTTAAGGAATTATAAGATTAAAAATGTCTATATCTACTTTAAAGACGATCAAAACTATCATCTACATACTTTTTTATCTATAGTTTGGTGAGTTCATAATTTTTTATGAATTATAAAAAAATAAAAATATATTGTAACCTTCCTCTTCCACACATACTTTTTTGTTTTCTTTATTTTTTCTTGATTTTCATCAACTCTTTGATCATTCATACATCTTCCATGATTTTTAAATTTTTTCTAAGACATACAATAATATTTTCTTTTTACAAGAGACAATTCATGATTTTGCCTTGGGTATGATTAGGTACCTCAATGTACAACAAAAATAATGGTTATTATCATAATATTTAACAAAATGATTATTATAATGTAAATTTTAATTCTTATCATGTTTATTTACAAAATGATTTTTTTTGTATGAGTATCATTATTCAATTTGTCAATTGTATTAGATTTAATTTAATAGCCATGTTTAAACAAAAATTTAAATTTAAATTGATATTTTATTTAATATTTATTGATAAAGTATTATTTTTACATTTATTATTAATCAATCCGTTATGAAATGGTCACACAAAGGGATTTTGATACCTACTGGATTTTTAAAGGTCCAACATAGGTGTGAGCAATCGGTCGGTTCGATTCTGAATCGACCAAACCGAGTTGTCGAACAATTATTTGGCAATTGGATCTCAAGACCAATCCAAAACCGACTAAATTTGAAATTAAACGGAAACCAATTGAAATATTTGGTTCGGTTCTATTTGATAACCGAATGACCAATTTAAATGATAATTTATAAAAAATATTTATTTAATTATTCAATCAAGATTATATCATTATTTTAATAAAAGCAATCATTTAATAAGTAATTATAAATATATATAATATTAAACAAATACAAATTTATTATAAAATTATTATAATTTTATGATAGTTGATATAAAATATAAATTTTATAATTTATTAAAAAAACTTTCGATTTATTTGGCTATTTCAGTTCAATTCGGTTCCAAACCGAAAGGACCGATGCAGTTCAATTTGCGTATTACCTAACAAAAAACTGAACCGATTTACTCCAAAACTGAACCAAAACCAAATTTTCGGTTCAATTTGTTCATTAAGCCGACGTGGCCGACGCTGAGCCCATATCTCCTGACCCTCGCCGAGACCGAGCCAACTCATTGTAAAGGCTCACATGCATCTCACCATAAGACTCGTAACCCTACCCTCGAGCAAGGATATTTTATTTTCCAACTCCTCGCATTGCGGCCATTTTTATTGTTATTTTATCAAATAAATAAATAAGATATATAAGAAAAATAAAAGCGGAGGAAAAGCGTTTCAGACAGCTTAGCCAAAGTAGAAGGCAATCAATCATCCCTTAATCCTCAATCTCCCAAATTCGCGATTCCGATCATCATTCGATCCGTCTGATCGTATCGATCGATCCGCCTCAGGTGAGTGCAATCCTCCCCCTCCTCCCGATTGTGCTTTGTCAGATCTTGCATGCTTGTTTTTGTAGCTGGGAATAAGCGGCAATTCGTGTCTGCAATTGTTGTTGCGATTGTATTTATGTAGTTTGACGGATGGTTGGAGTGTGGGGATGGTGTTTTGCACTTGATTGTTGCGTGCGCTGGGATACGCTTTGTTTCTGTGGGTTTCGTTTGTAGTCCCTTGCATACGGAGATATGGTGATCGGTCTCATGATTGTAGATTTCCATGTTTAGTGTGAGGCATTTTTATGAATTTTTTCGGTAATGGATTGCAATTCTCACTAGCCTGATGTGCTCGGGTGACTTTTGTGTGCGTATCTGGTATCACTTACACATTTGCGTTTCTACATCGATTGGAACTTGTTTGCGTTCCTTTGTCTCTCTGATTGGGTTTTTTATGCATAGTTAGTCATTGTTGCGGAGTTCTTGGAAAATGGGGCACAACTTTGATGCCGTCGGGTCAATTTTGTGCTTAATTACCTTATTGTGTTCTTTGTGCTAAGTGATCACAGAGTTAGAGCTGACGATGTGATTATTGCCGCTTCAGAGTGGAGTAATCATTTCTGAGCTAATAGTTTTTTGTTGCCCAGTGTGCCTTCTGTGTGTACTGCTTGTGTGGTTGTTTGCAACTATTTACGTCCAACATATTGGTGCTTACGTAAACTTCTGATTTTAAGGAAACCTGAAGTTTAAATGCCTTACTTTCCAGGTGTCATTGTGAAAAAGGCTTTTGTGATAAAGAAGGAGGCATTCCATGTCTAATTCAACAAAAGTTATAGATCCTGCTCTTCAAGGAGCTGGACAAAGAATGTATCCTTTGGTGTACAAAGTTTTATTACAATATATCATAAAAAATCATGCACAGCTTTTTGATCACTAGGTGCTCTAAATGTTACAACATAAAAGCTGACTAAAAATTTGTTTATATTTCAAAAAATACAGTGGGTAAAATTTTAATTTCCCTATCATACTCGGTTTTTACTTAAACATTCTCTAGAGGGACTGAGATTTGGCGTATCGAGAACTTTCAGCCAGTTCCATTGCCAAAATCAGAATTTGGCAAATTTTATTCAGGAGATAGCTACATTGTCTTACAGGTGCAAGTGCAATCTTTTATTTTGCCAAATAAGGTATGGACCGCTGATTTTTGTTGATATATTGTCTGTGAATGAATTTTGTAGACAACTGCTGGAAAAGGAGGAGCTTATTTGTATGACATTCACTTTTGGTTAGGAAAAGATACTAGTCAGGTGCGTTTTTTTTGTAACTATCAGCCTATATCTACAGTTGTATTATCAGGGATAGATGAATGCTTAGATCATTCTGCATCAGTTTATCAAACTCTTGAATTCATTACTTCCATCATGAAAATTATGTTAGGATGAAGCTGGAACTGCAGCAATCAAGACTGTTGAAATTGACACAATTCTTGGAGGGCGTGCAGTTCAGTACAGAGAGCTGCAAGGTTACGAGTCAGAGAAGTTTTTGTCATATTTCAAACCGTGCATAATTCCACTGGAGGGTGGTGTGGCTTCTGGATTCAAAAGTGTGAAGAAGAAACATTTGAACCACGTCTATATATTTGCAAAGGAAGGAGAGTTATCAAATTAAAACAGGTAATCTTCCCCTAGGACTAGAGCAGTATTTTCTCGTGGAGAAACAAATTGCAAATCACATGCGAGTTCAGAAGCATAGAGTAAGCTTTTTTATTTTAAATTTCTTCTTCAATGGTGTTAGGTTTCAGTATGTTTTACTTGTGAGGTGAAATGGTCTTTCTGACTGGGATTATTCAGAAATATTAATTTCTAACAGATATTGGATGGAAAAGAAAATGGTAAATATATGAAGGATATTCCTGTTTGTATTTACCAGGTCCTACGGGCTAGGCGATGGTTTGAATTTCTGGTGTAATAAGTTAGGTCGTTAGATTGTCTAGGGTTTTGTTATTTTGTTTCTGAATTTTGAAAATCTTGCACTCTTATCTACATAATAGCATGCATGGTAATCCTAAAAACGACGGCCCCATCACATTTTATTTGAAAAATTGCAATCTAATGATCAACTTGGAGCAAGTAACAGGCGATATCCCCTCCCTCACCTCCATAATTCAAAATCATTTTCATGAAAAAAGTATTCTTGGTGAGAGGAAGAATTGTTCATTACTTTACTGGAAACAGGGTTCCATTTTGTTGATGATTAGACGTTTTTTTCAGGTCCCTTTTCTCGATCTTCCTTAAACCATGATGATGTGTTTATACTGGACACGGAGAAGAAAATTTATCAGTTTAATGGCGCAAACTCCAACATTCAAGAACGAGCCAAGGCTTTGGAAGTGATTCAATATTTTAAGGAGAAGTATCATGATGGAACTTGTGAAGTGGCAATTATTGGTAGGAGGAAACATGCACTGTTGAAAGTTTCACTGGGGTCTTTTTTTCCCCTGCCTTTTGAAGTATAATATACTTGTTCTGTTTTTTGTATATGATGTCCTGAATTGCTTAGAGGATGGAAAGCTTGTTGCTGAGTCAGATTCAGGTGAATTTTGGGTGCTCTTTGGAGGTTTTGCTCCAATCGGGAAAAAGACTATCAGTGAGGATGATATTTCTGTTGAAAATACCCCAGGGAAGCTTTACAGGTAGGTTGAGGGTCTCTTTGTCCTACTTTGCAAAACAATTCACAATTTCATGGCAAGTTAAGCTTGACAGTGAGAGATCACATCCATTGAGGCAATCTTTTTCTCACTTGTTGATTAGTGAAATACGAGATGAGTATTTGCTGTACTGATTTGTTTTATTTAAATTGCCAATCTTGCATATGTGCTTTGATCATGATAATAGGGATCAAACATTTTCTCCTGCCTGAATTGTGTGCTACAGATCAAACATTTGTTTCTGTATAAAATGTGTGCAGACGCATGTATTTCATACCCATAGAAGATAGCACATGATACAAATTTTCATTGTACGTTTGATTCTTTGAATTACTTCCCTAGTTTGACTTTGAGCGGATCATGGGCATCTATCCATTTCAGCCATATCCAGATTCACATGTATACTGTGTCCCTAAACATTTTTGAGAAACTTTACCATGAGTGGTACAGCTACTTACACTCTTTCCCTGATATGAGCTTGAATATGCAAGAGTAGCTGAACATGCCCTTACCTTATCACCTACATTTTTAAAGTTATAAATTATGTTTATATATTCTCCAAACTTATCAAAACAAGTAATTCTAGTTTTTCTTGGTTTAGCATTGCCGAGAGTCAGCCAAAGTTAATGGCCGAAGATTCACTTTCAAAGGCACTTTTGGAGAACAACCAGTGCTACCTACTGGACTGTGGGTCTGAGGTTTTCATTTGGGTTGGACGGATTACACAAGTAGAAGAAAGGAAAGCTGCAAGCCAAGCAGCTGAGGTAAAGTCCCGAGTTTTGCTTTTTGCAGTCCCTATGTTGGAGGCAGCACACTGTTTCTTCAATTTTCAGTCAGTTTTTAACTGATTGTGGTGTCTATTAATTTGTTTTTATCAAATAGGAATTCATTACTAGCCAAAAGAGACCTAAGTCAACACGAATTACCCGAGTAATTCAAGGTTATGAAACACATTCTTTCAAGTCCAAATTTGAATCTTGGCCATCAGGGTCAGGAACGTCTACCGCAGAAGAAGGCAGAGGGAAAGTAGCAGGTAGTCTTAACTTCCTCAACCGCTAACCTAGTAAGCAAGTTCATGTAAATAACTTCCTTGAATGTACCAGCTCTTCTCAAGCAACAAGGTGTAGATGTTAAGGGCAAAGCAAAAGGTGCCCCTATTCAAGAGGATGTTCCTCCCTTGCTTGAATCGGGTGGAAGAATCGAGGTGTGAAATTTGCCTTCCTCTATCAGTGTCTTTCATACTGTGTTAGCATTATCCCCGAAGAATGTACCGCTGAAGAAAAAATTGAAACTTTTCAGGTTTGGCGCATAAATGGCAGTGCTAAATCTCCAGTTTCTAAGGAAGACCTCGGTAAATTTTACAGTGGAGATTGTTATATTGTTCTTTACACATATCATTCTGGTGAGAAGAAAGAAGAATTCTTTTTATGCTGCTGGCTTGGAAAGGAAAGCTTGCAGGTAAATATATTTTCATGAGGAATGGGCATTGTTTATTGGTACTGTTATGTATTAAATAATTATACTGTGCATCTACTTATAATTGCTCACTACTTGGTCCAGATCTTTTTCGACCTTTTTGGTTATGGCTGCAGAAAGTTACTAGCAATTCTCCAACATATGAAAATTTTCATTCTATGCCAGTTTTTTTATCAATGTTTATGATAATGATGATGTGGGATTTGCTCATTGCATGTGCATATTTTTATCAGCAAGCAATAATGTTTTTTTCTACTTCAAATAATTTAAGTAGCATAAGTGCTAAGTTATGATGATCTTTTGTAGGATGACCAAAATATGGCTATTAGGTTGGCCAACACGATGCACAACTCATTAAGAGCAAGACCTGTTATGGTAGTGTATTATTTTAAAAGCGAGCTTTTGTGCATACATGGCAAAAATATCCTCTTTTTAATGAGAATGTTTGCAGGGTCGTATCTCTGAAGGCAAAGAACCACCACAATTTATTGCACTCTTTAATCCTTTGGTTGTGTTAAAGGTACTAACCTTATCTTCTTGTTAGCAATGGAATACACATGAGATTTCTGACATACATAGCTTTCTGCACAGGGTGGGCTCAGTACTGGTTACAAAAAAACTATAGCAGAAAAAGGCTCAGATGATAAAACTTATTCTTCTGATAGTGTTGCACTATTCCGTGTATCTGGGGCTTCAGTGCATAACAACAAAGTGGTCCAAGTTGACGCGGTATCAAATGCTTTTTGCCTTTGTCCTTTTTTCCTTTTCTTTATAAACCTCTGACAAATTTTTTAATTCAATTTCTGGCATGATAACACTATGACCTGCCATGGCAGCAACTTGTCTTTAATAAATTTTGGGGACTAACAGTTGGTCTCAATGTGCAAGATTATAGAAGTCAGATCTCAATGGCAATTTTTTTGAGAGTTCTAAGAATCAGTTTGGCATAGGGCTGTCATTAAACCAAGCTAAGTTGAGCGTTGCTCTATTCTTGTTCATCTTGTTTCGCGCAAATTGGTTTTATATGAGGTTATATTTTTGAAAGCTGAGCTTGAGCAGCTTGAAAACTCATTCTTAGTGTTCATTGTTCGTCAAGCTACCAGTTTTAAGTCAAATATTTTTTCGAGCTTCAAAACAACGAGCATGAGTTCAAGCGAACTGAGCCAAAACACATTTTGCTTTCAAGTTAGCTTGGTTTAATTACATCCCTAGAACTTTGAATTATGTTCCAGACATGAAGTGCATGATTTTGTGTGGAAAAGAAGTAATGCCTTGTGCACTGAATAGCATGCTTTCAGGTTGCTACATCCTTAAACTCCAATGACTGTTTCCTCTTGCAATCTGGGGCCTCAATGTTCACTTGGCATGGAAATTCCAGTACCTATGAGCAGCAACAGTTGGCTGCAAAAACTGCAGAATTTCTGAAGGTAGGTGCATTCCCTTAGAAATTATGTGTTATTATTCTTTTGGAAATTTTATCCTGTGCTTGTTTTTTGTTGTTATCTGTGGCTTATATTTCATCAACAATATTTGTTTCTATTTGATTTTTTGTTAAAATTATCTTCGACTTTTATGATTTTGACCAGCCTGGCATTGTGTTGAAACACGCTAAAGAAGGAACAGAGAATTCTGCTTTCTGGGGTGCACTCGGTGGTAAACAAAGCTACACAAGCAAGAATGATGCATTAGAGGTCATCAGAGATCCTCATTTGTATGCATACACAATTAATAAAGGTTTATTTTCTTTTCCTATACATTTTATAATCTACGATGGATTTTCTATGGTATGTTTGTTAATTTATCAGCTGCCTATTTATATATGTATGATTTTCTGTAGTAACTGTCATATTTTTTGATAAAAATATTATTCTATTATGAAAAACTGATTCTTTCCTCTTCTTTGTTATTGCTTCCAGGGAAGTTTGAGGTACAACTCTCACTTTTTTTTCGTTGCCAAATATTCCTATTTCATTCACAAATCCAAATATAATATTCTTGGTCATGATTGGTGCAGATAACCGAGATTTTTAACTTTGCCCAAGATGATCTATTGACGGAGGATATGCTGATTCTTGGCACTCAAGCTGAGGTCTTTGTGTGGATTGGCCATTCTGTTGATGCCAAAGAAAAGCAAAGAGCTTTTGAGATCGGTCAGGTATTGCTCATCTTAATTAAATTTTCTTAGTTGTGATTTACTTCATTGTACTCAAGTGAAAACTATTTTGTAGAT
Source organism: Piper betle (assembly GCA_033002965.1). NCBI lineage: Eukaryota > Viridiplantae > Streptophyta > Magnoliopsida > Piperales > Piperaceae > Piper > Piper betle. The sequence continues at coordinate 60,866 of JAURVB010013431.1, read as the reverse complement.
GTACGTAGACCTGGCAGCATCCTTGGAAGGATTGTCTACGGATGTTCCCTTGTTCAAGATCACAGAAGGGAACGAACCTTGCTTTTTCACTACATACTTTTCCTGGGATTCATCTAAAGCAATGGTATGGTCTTATATCCTTAGCTTGAAGCTATTTTTCACAATGCTGCAATCTATTTTATATTGAAGTCAGCTATATACTTATACTTTCAGCACAAGATAGTTCATTTACCTGTAGGTTGTACATGCCTTTTGCTTTGCTTTTTCCCCCTCTAGCTTTTGATTGCTTTAAGCAGTTCTGGTTTAGTTCTTCGCTTTTGGTTTATGGACTTTGCTTGTCCATGAATTTCAGGCACAAGGAAATTCTTTTGAGAAGAAGCTTTTCTTGCTTTTTGGAACTGCTCTTCATTTATCAGAGGTGAACACTTTAGATGTTTACACATCATTTTCTATGTAATTAAGAAAATAGTTGTCTGAAAGTTCACAAAAATTGACTTCATGGCCTATGTCTCCTCTGTCTCTCTCTGTTTCATTTCTTTTTTTTAGCATCATGAAAGATCTAATGGCTTGAGTCATGGTGGACCTACTCAAAGAGCTTCAGCTCTGGCTGCTTTGAATTCTGCCTTCAATTCATCTCCGGAAGCCAAACCTTCAACTCCTAAACGAGGTAGCCCAAGCCGAGGGTCTCAAAGAGCAGCTGCTGTGGCTGCTCTATCAAATGTTCTTACTGCTGAACAAAAGAAATCTTCAGATGCAACCCTGTCACGTTTCTCCAGAAGTCCAAGCTCTGCGGGTATGTGCAACAGATATTTTTTGTCCTGAAAACAAATAAGTACAGCATGTTTCAAAGTTCATATTATAATATAACCTTGCCCAAAAATTCTTTTGCTTAGTGCCCTCAATGTAATTCTCATTATAAATGTACCCTTGTTATGTTTACATCATAACAAATTTACCTTTGAGTCATATTTTGCCAGTGAAAATGATTTGAAAAATAAATATGGTATTTGGCGTTCTTGAGGCAAACATCTTGGTATTTATGAAATAAACATAGCGAGATGATAGATAAATATGGTTTAAAAGATCTATGAATTGAATAAATGATATTTTTACGGTGGCATGGTCTAATTTATAGAATTAAAGATTAAAGTAGCCTCCTTATACATAATAAGGGCAGAATTGAATTGAATAAGGGGGCATGAAGTGAAGCTTATCGTGGTCAGGCCATGCATACAGATGTTTTGACCTTTGTTTTAGAAGGGTTAGAATGTCCATTTGCATGCTGTCTGTGAATTGGATAGAGTTGCGATAGCCAATCTACTTTCTACTGACATATTGGAGAAGTGGACTGCTGTTTTTGAAGAATTTTAGTCACCGCCATTGTGCATGTATTCACTGATATGTGCTCACCTCTACGTATTAATTAAATAAATGAAACTCTTGTTCTCTGCAGATGGTTCAAAGAATGGAAGTCCTATGGCTAGTGAAGACAGCATTCCAGAGAAGGAAAGTGAAGAGGAGAAAGGTGAACCCCATGTAGAAATCAATGAAGCAGATACTCCAGTAAAAGAGGAAGAGCAAGTTAATTTGAATGCAGACCAAGTTACTCTGAGTTATGAACAATTGAAAGCCAAGTCCACTAATCCGGCTAAGGGAATTGATATTAAGCGCAGAGAAGTAATGCCATCACTTGCTGATTTATTACTTTGACCAATATAGATGTTCTTCATTACATGCTAGGAATGTATTGACAATTCCTTTGTGCTGATCTAGTTTTTCTTGCACCTAATCAGGCATATTTAAGTGTCGGTGAGTTTCAGACAGTATTGGGGATGACAAAGGAAGTATTCTATAGACAGCCGAAGTGGAAGCAGGATATGCAGAAAAGGAAAGTCGATCTTTTCTGATAGTGAAATTGAGTCCAAGCTGTTTTGTCTTACGAGTCGGTTTTGTTGTGCTTCAAAGACTGAAATTCACTCGTAGCTGATTGGCATTGCATGGTTTGTGGCTTTGCTTGCCCTGTACGGTGGAAGGTGTTTCATGTTTAGTGCTAGGTCATTCATTTATTTATAGCTAGATAATGATATTGCATTATTGGTTTGTTTGATATGCTTGTGTTTGTTGTTAAAAGACACGGGGAAGTCACTTGCCCATTTCAATTTTTATGCCTATAACGGGCAAGTTTCGATGTTCTATGTGTCTGTAATCTAAACGGAGAAAGTCATGCATTATTGAATTGATTGAAGTATATAACTCTGGTCTCTGAGTGCATGTATGATGAACAATGACTTTTTTCATGCTTCCAAAGAAATGTTCATATTTGAGTGGCATTTTTGTTACTGAAATGTTCTGTTTTCTCTCGAGCAAGAGCAAGTTATCCAGCGTGTCCCATGAACGGACGCAAACTGGACAGCATGAAATATGGTGATTATTTAATTTTGAATGGCTGTCATAATGATTATTCATTGATGCTTTGGCAACATATTTGTCGGCCTGCAGCTTACTTGTGGAATGAAATTGTTTTTTATTAGTGCCAGCTTAGGGATAAAAGATGACTTAAGTTTTCTTGATGTGATGCCTATGTTATATGCGTACTTTGGACTCCGATACCTAAATATGGCTGTGCCAAGAAGGGCAACCAAGGTTAAAGTTTTCCATTTAGTGTTTTCATGGATTTCTACAAGTGTGAAAGCAATAGGTAAATCACACAATTTATGAAGGTTTTTATATAAAATAACTGCCACACCTAATCTTATTTATACTTTTCGTTGACGTTTACCTCAGTTTCGCTTATATTGATTGTGTTTTTAAAAACTTTTTTAACATTTTATGGGAGTGGTTGCTTGGCTCCTATCAATGGGTAGAATAAGAAATGTACATGCTTCCACAACATTTTCATAGCATTTTTTGCCCCCAAATGATTGCAAATTTATATCAACAAACTCAAACCGAGTCTCTTGTATTGTCATATTACAGAAATCAACAAAATGGATTATCCTTTTAAAATTCGAAACGTGCAGCCACGATTAAGGAGCACTACATGAAAGTCGCCGGCAGTTCATGTGTCATTAATGAATATAGCGATTATATCATATTCAAACGATCGTTGTTTGACGGTTGAATCAAACATCAATAGACGGGGGCTTCTTTATTCAATTCTTCTCATGACTAGGATTTTGACTGTTGAACAATCTCAAGCTCTTCATTATTTTAGTGGAAGCTTCTAAAACGAGCCAAAGACCACGAAATTTATTATCCATTTTAGGTGGTTCTTTGTGAGACTACAAAAGTAGTTGCTACGAGTAAACTTCTCTGAAAATGGGTCTAGGATTTGGGCTTTGATTTCATGTATTCATTTGAACACTCAGTTTATTTTCCCGAAGCCAGTAGACTGAGTTGGTTAAGGTTTTAAAGGAACGGCCCGGAGTGACCACCTAGCTTAATCTAATTTGAATTTAAATATAAAGGGTCCATTAGATTGGCTTGAAAGATATATAAAATCTAAGAAAAATTTTAAAAGGTAAACTCTACCAAAAATGGGACAAATTCAATGTATATATGTAAAAAGTAGCCTAAGCTAAATGTATATTTTTGGCAAAATAGTTATAATTATTTTTTAATGGTCTCTTATATGAAAAAAATTCAATTTTTATTGACATAAAAGACTATTTGGAGAAAATGATGATAATCTTGTATACAAAATATATTGAACCTATATTATTTATTACAAAAGGTAATATACAATAGAATACAAACTACTTATGATAACATGAACCCTTAAAAATTTGTATAGATTTACATATTTCGCCAATTAAACAGTAAATTTTTTTAAAAAAATTTTAAACACCTTTTATTTATCATTTTGAGATAAAAAGTTCTAAAACATTTACCATCTGCATATTATAATAAAATAAATCCTAATTTAACATTTTAAGGATTTTTTTTCATAAAATTTATCATATTTTGATTTAAAGGTTAAAATTTGTCCGTGGGTTTTACAATCGGCCGGACGAATAGGGTTTTGGATTCGGTCCGTATTTTTAAGTATGGGGTCCGCACATATTGAATACAAGGGGTCCCACATTCCTGTTGACTTGGAGAGCGACGATTCGGACTCGTCGCTGCCACGTGACGAATCCCTATAGAATATTCAACCGCGTGGGCCCACCCACCCCTTCCCAACTTCTCCTCGCCAAACCACTTCGGACCAAAATTTTACAAATACCATCTCCAAATCCTCTTGTTAAAACTCTAAACCCCCTCCCCACAAGTCCAAATCAAATCCAATAATCCATCCATGTCTCCTCGCGAGCTCCTCGTCTCCGTGCGTAACTCTTTTTGTTCCTTTTTTTTTCTGATTTTACTAGAATTTTGGGACTTTCTGATGGCTTGTTGGAGCTGTGTCTTGCATTGAATTGATTGTGGTTTTTTCTTTTTTGATTGTTTTTATTGGGAGAAATTTTATTGAGTGGTGATTATTTTGAAAAGTTATAAGGGCAGTGAAGTGGGTGGGATTGGTGGACATTTCTGTGCTGTTTGATCTCTGAATTGTGGTTTGGTTGATTGTAATTGCTTCACTAGATGATGGTGATTGAATGCCTTTGTTTTGGTTAGATGTATGTTGTGTATTCAAGATTTTGTCTGTTTTCTCCTTTGGCAAATTGTATTTTCACTGTTGGTATTTGCTAGTCTTACAGTCCATCAAGTTATCCCCTCATACCTATTTTTTGGTAATTCAGCTGGAAATTCGTTGAATTTTCATTGATTTTATGTCATTTTGATCCGTTGGATTTTTCTTGGGTGAGAACTTTGTGCTGTTTATTGTGTGGGGATTATTGTTAAAAGTTGGGAGTGGACATTTCTGGGGGAAAATGTAGGTTGATTGATGTAACTGCTTCACCAGATGATGGTGATTAAGTGCCTTATTTTTAGATATAGTTTTGCTCCGTAGATTATTATAAGCTCCCCCTTGCACTATGTATCCTTCTTCTTCTTCATGGAACCTTTAGCAAGTTGTATATTTACTGTTAATTTTTTCTAGTCTAGAGTACAGAAGTATTCGCAGCACACCTAATTCCAAGCAATTCAGATGGAAATTCCTAATCAAAAATGTCTCCACGCTGGTGACTGTTGTTTTTGCTTGTACTGACACAAGAGTACCGCAAGTCATTTTGGAGGCCCTTTGGATTTCTCTTCCTTTTTTCCCCTTGTTACCTTCTCATTAAACCAAATGGTCTGCATGAGAGAAACATGCCATTAACAAGAACACTGGATTTGAAAACTTGGTTAAGTTTCTATAATGAGCTTTATGAATGTGTAATTGCTACTCATGGCACATATTATAAATACAGGATTCCTCTGCGAAAGAAAATTCTGGGGCAATTTCTTGCTTAGAGAGCAATGGCTTCATGGATGTACTGTCCCCTCTGGACTCTGATAAAGTCATGCAGGAACTGTTCCATCAAACACCCATCAAAGCAATTGATGATCATCTTGTGGAGTTTTCTGAGGCTCTAAGAAGTAAGTTGATGCTTAGACAGACATTCTGCAGTTAATTATTATTATTTTTTTCCATTTTGGATCTGTCTTTAGGTTTGTATGTTATAGTCAATAGCTTATATGTGGTTTTCTATTCTTTAGGTTTCCTTATAGCCATGTGCCATTATAAAATTAGACATAGAGGTTGTTGAGTCAGAATCTGCATGATATTATAAGAAATAGTTTAAGAGATTTAGAAATTTTGTATTATTTAAAAATTTCATACAAATTCTTAATTTCTCATCTTCTAATTTAATGTAATGAATTGTTTATAACATCATAGGTGTTGCTAAGACATTGAGAAGAGTAGCTGAAGGAAAGGCTGCTGCTCAAGCTGAAGCTGCTGAGTGGAAACGCAAATATGAACTTGAGAGGGACCGTAACCTTCAGAAAAAGCATGGAGGTTCGTTGCTTTTTCTCTGTTTGTATTTACTTTTATGAATTATGTTAATGAGGGCAGTATATACAAACGTGATGTTCTTGACCTCATTTTGACTTTTCATCCTCAAAAACATACTAGTCGTCAGTGGTGCTTATTTTTCTTTTTCTTCTTTCTTTTTTTGAACAAGTTATTTGTTTTTCTTTGAGATAATTGAAATATATAATGACCAAAGTAACGCAATATATGTCTGCAGAACCACTGCCAGAAGCCAATTCCAACATCAGTACGAACTCCAGCACTAATTCTATGCACGGAACAAATGCAGAGCAAAATGACAGATGTTGTGGGAAGCATGGAATCTGTTCTCATGAAGTTCTTCGAAATGGAGAAATAGATGCTAATTTGTCAGAATCACCGAACAAATTTATGAGAAAGGTAATTTATTGCATGTTTTTCACTTCTTTTGATTGGTTGATTGGATAAGTTTGCTTAATATTTTATTTTTATTTTAAGCAGGCATCTTTTAGACTTTGTTGGGGTTGTAATGGTGGGATAAATGGCCAGCACAAGCATGATGTTGTCTCTTTCGAGAGAGGAAACATCACTACAGCTGAGCGCAGCAGCAAACAGGTATTATGATTTGACAAGCATCTCTTTGTAGAAACTGTCCTCATAAACTGGAATAGATTTGAGAAGATTGTTGAAATACATGATTTCTAACATAGAGATATCAGTAGGAAAAGTGGTGAATCCCAAAAGAATTATCCACCACGTTATTCTATTCTCATTATATAGAAATAAAGTACTTACAACAACCCCACAAAATATAGGGTCTTATCCCTAAAGTATCTACAACTAACATTCAAACTTATGATAGACCTAGACCTAGTCAAAGATAGTCAAAGACAACGTGACACACATGATAAAATACCATAACAGTAAATATAATCATCTCAATACTCCCCCTCAAGCTATGGGTGAGTGTTAGTCAGGCATAGCTTGAAGAGAGTTTTGCATGTCGTGCCTTAGGTAGAGCCCTAGTGAAAATATCTGCCAATTGCTTTCTTGTGCTGACATCCTTTAATTGAATCAACTTCCCTTTCACTTTCTCTAGAATGTAATGGCAGTCCAGCTCAATATGCTTAGTCCTTTCATTAAAAATTGGATTGTTGGCAATATGCATGGCTGCCTGATTGTCACTCCATAATATCATTAGGTTAGTAATTGGGAATCCTAACTCTTCAAGTAGCATCTTCATCCACACCAATTCGGTAGATGCTTTAGCCATTGCTCTATATTCTACTTCAGCGCTAGACCTTGCAACTACCTGTTGTTTCTTGCTTTTCCAAATCACCATATTGTCTTCTAAAGTGATGCAATACCCACTCGTTGACCTTCTGTCATAAGTTGAGCCTGCCCAATCTGAATCAACAAACCCTTGCACTTCAAGTGGATCTACTCATGTCTTCTTTGCATACAGCATACCTATTGCTAGATACTTCTTTAGGTACCTTAGTATTTTGATCACAACCTTCCAATGAGAGGCTTTAGGTTCCTGCATAAATTGACTTACTACACATACAACAAAAGATGCCGAGTGACTGTAAGGTAAATAAGCTTTCCCACTATTCTTCTATACTTGGGATGGATCTTTAAGAGATTCCCCAACATTTGGTTCAAGTTTGAGATGTGACTCCAGTGGTGTATCTGCTGCAGGTTTAGCATCTTGTAGTCCCACCTCTTCAATCATGTCTACAACATATTAAGAATACTCCACTTTGATCTCTTGAAACCTCTATACCTAGGAAATATTTAAGCCGTCCTAAGTCTTTGATTTGCAATTTGGTGTGAAGAAATCCTAACTGTTGTAATTCCAATAAAGGCAGTTTCAGAAATGATTATATCATCAACATATACAACTAAGATAACACATCCCTGTCCGGTTCTTTTGATAAACATTGAGTAATCTGATCTGGTCCTTGTAAATCCACCCTCCAATAACATGTCATTGAATTTCTCAAACCATGCTCTAGGCGATTGTTTGAGACCATAAATTGATTTGTTCAACTTACACACTTTACTTTACTCCCCCTCAACCACAAAACCTGGTGGCTGATGCATATATAGCTCCTCTTGAAGGTCTCCATGCAGGAATGCGTTCTTGACATTTAGTTGGTGAAGCTCCCAATTGAATCTCACAGCCATAGATATAAGAATTCTCACAGAATTTAATCTGGCTACAGGGGAAAGTCTCCTCATAATCAACTCCAGCAGTTTGGTTGTAACCTTTGGAAACTAATCTAGCTTTTAGCCCGTCAACTGATCCATCTTGTTTAAACTTCACTGTATACACCCATATGCAGCCTACAGCTTTCTATCCTGCAGGTACATCTGTTAGTGTCCAAGTGTTATTTTCATTCAAGGCTTGGATTCATGGTGCATTGCTTCTAACCATACTTTATGTCACATAGTTTCAGTGTGAGTTCTAGGAACATGAATTGACTCCAGATTAGTAGCAAAAATAGTAGAGACTAGTGGGAGCTTACCATCTGCAATGTGGAGAGGAGTTGTAGCCTGGACAACAGCTTGGGGAGATGCTTTACTTCTTCTAATATAGACATTGGGTGGATCCTCAAATCTGTGATCAGTGACCTGTTTTTGTTTTCTTATGTAAACAATTGATGTAGGAGTTTGATTAGGAGTTGAGTTTCGTGGTTGGTTAAAAAACAATGGGTAAAGGTGGACTATGGTTTTTAGTATGATCTTGGCGGGATGACTGTTTCTGAAATTAGGGAGTATCTTCAAAATGTGTAGCATCAGCTGTAATGTAATAAACATTTTCCTAGTGAGTGGATGGTAACAACAATAACCTTTTTGACTTTTAGAGTAACCTAAAAAGACACATTTAACAGATTTTGGGGACAACTTGCCATTCCTGCCTGTGAAGATGTGTGCAATACATGTGGAGCCGAAGGTCTTAGGTTTTATTGGAAAAAAGGGTTTATTAGCATGCATAATAGAATATGGAATTTGATTTCTTAGAGAGGAAGAAGACATCCTATTAACCAGATAACAAGAGGTCAATAGGGCTTCTGGCCAATAGGAATTTGGTACTAACATTTGAAGCATTAGACATCTAGCTACTTCAAGCAAATGTCTATGTTTTCTTTTAGATAGTCCATTTTGCTGAGGAGCATGTGCACAGGAGTTTCGTGTACAATGCCATTTTTGTGCAAAGTTGAAAGACTTATACTCTTGTGCATTATTTGACCTAAGAACTGTGTAGCAGCATATTCGGTTTTTATCTGGTTGACAAAGATCTGAAAACATGAAAATACTTCACTTCCTTCATCGAGTACAACCAGGTTAGTCTACTATGATCATCTAAAAAGATTACATAGTATTTAAATCTGCCACATTTGGCACATGAAGGGGCCCCATACATCTGAATAGACAAGTTCAAAGGTTGTCTTGATTTAGAGAAAGAATGTATAGGAAAGGACCCTAGTCCAGCTTTACTTCTGAATACAGAAGAGGGTGAAACAAGCAGATTGTAATGGAGAAAACACGTCTACACAACCCAAATTCACAGGTCCTTCTGGATAACTAGCTCTCATACCATGTTGAAATACATGATTCTAACACAGAGATATCAGTAGGAAAAGTGGTGAATCCCAAAAGAATTATCCACCACGTTATTCTATTCTCATTATATAGACAAGAAGTAGTTACAATAGCCCCACAAAATATGGGGTCTTATCTCTAAAATATCTACATCTAACATTCAAACTTAGGATAGATTTAGACCGAGTTAAAGATTGTCAAAGTAACGTGACACACATAACAAAATACCATAACAGTAAATATAATCATCTCAATAAAGAATATCCTTAAATAGCTGAGTATTTGAAACCCCTCTTTGGGCAATATTTGTCTAATGCATTATTTTTATTTGCAGATATCATTGAGATGGGAGTCACCTCCAAGGACTGTTCTGATTTTGACTAAGCCATATTCTTCTTCTGTCAGAATCTTATGTGCTCACATGACCAAGTGTGTTATTTATATAGCCATTGTCATCAATGTGATAAATTATTTCCAGGCTTCATTCATCAGTGTGCAGTTTTTCCTTTGTTGCTATATGGTCAATAGTTATTATTTCCCGTGTCTTATATTACACATGTCGGCTCATGCTCTTTATGTCAAAGCTGGGTCATCATCTTGCGACAAAATTCTACATAACAATATTTTTCCCCCTGCATTTTCATTACTTTTTAAGATAGTGTCTCCTTGAATGGTAGAAGTTTTGTTGAACAGCATGGTAGTTATTTATTGTGGTAACCATTATGATAGAGATTATAATAAGAATAGTTTCTATTATTATCGCAGTCTAATTGGAACTTCATGTGACTGTTGCCTGCTTCCAAATAACTGCCAGAATTACTGTTGTTGTTGGTACGAGTAATTAGTATGGACTAGCAGTTTGGCTTGGGTAAAGATTTTTCAGTCACACATGGTCAATTTCTTTGGTTTGTGGCCTTGACAAAATTGTCTCTATATTTAAGCCATTAGGTGCACATTAATAAAGTCATTTGAACCTTCTGAAATGTCTTTGCTTTGTGTTCTTTGGACTGGGTTGTATGTTCTCTACCATTTGGATTCATATGTCTGCTTCTTATAATTTGTACTGATTGTGCCTTGTAATTGTACTGTTCAATTCAGATGGTTGAAAAAAGAGATGGGAATAAATATTATTGTGGAACCGCGAGTCAAGTCTGAACTTCTGTCAGAGAGTGCCAACTTCAATTTTGTAGAAACATGGAATGATGGTGAGGATCAAGTGATAAACATAATGAACTAACTAATTTTCAGTTATCTATTTTTATGTCATATGTATCACCTACTTAACATAGTATAGTATGCACACTTTCTTGATTGCTACCCTGTTTTGCTTTGTCTGATTTATGTTATTGCATAAAAAATCAATTATTTGGACGTGGTTGTAAAATCAGTCTCAGAAGGAACTATAGCAAAATAATAAGATTGTTGTTACTGTCTTAATCACATCTTTATCCTAATGCTTTAAGGAACTTGAGTCTAATCTGTCTATATGTTTTTTTACTAGATGACGAAATATCGTTGCTTCATACAAAAGTTGATCTTGTCGTAACCCTTGGTGGTGATGGAACTGTTCTTTGGGTAAGTTCTTTCCTTTCACTTTTTGCTACTTTTGAAAAATTTAGTCGTAGAATAAACCTTGGTTATGCATGCTGTGCTTTAACTTTTTCTTTTACAGGCTGCATCTATGTTCAAGGGTCCTGTACCCCCTGTTGTGCCATTTTCTCTAGGATCTCTAGGCTTCATGACTCCTTTTCGTATCCTTTTTGTATTGAATAGACAAGTAGTGTGGTAAAAAATTTAACAACTAATGGATGGAAAATAGTTAATTTGCACTATTGTTATTTCAAGGTTTAAATGAGCATACATATTTTAAAGAAAAAATTCCCTATGTTTGATCATTCTTACAATAGTTACATTGCATCGTATTTTGTTACATTTGACTAACCTTCAGATAGCGAACACTATGTAGATTACCTCAGCTCAATACTCAAGGGCCCATTTAGTATCACATTACGCCATCGGCTTCAGTGCCATATTCTTCGGGATGCAGCTAAAAATGAACTAGACACTGAAGAAACTTTTCTTGTCCTCAATGAAGTTACTATTGATCGGGGAATGTCATCCTATCTTACTTTTCTTGAATGCTATTGTGACAATTCCTTTGTCACTTGTGTTCAAGGAGATGGCTTACTCTTATCAACAACATCGGGGAGCACAGCATATTCACTAGCAGCCGGAGGATCCATGGTTCATCCACAGGCATGTCCAGTATTTCCACGAATATACTTACCGTGTGCATCTATCATATCCAATATTTCCTTTTTATCTTATAGTTTTGATGTGCCACTGTTTTATTTGTAGGTTCCTGGTATTCTGTTTACGCCAATCTGCCCCCATTCACTTTCTTTTAGGCCATTAATATTGCCCGAATATGTAACAATACGAGTTCAAGTGCCGTTTAATAGCAGGGGGCATGCATGGGCATCCTTTGATGGCAAAGACAGAAAGCAATTAACACCAGGAGATGCCCTCATCTGCAGTATGGCACAGTGGCCTGTCCCAACAGCATGTCAAGTAGATTCGACCAATGACTTTCTGCACAGCATTCACGATGGGCTTCACTGGAATCTGAGGAAGTCTCAGTCATTCGATGGACCCCGTGATTCTTAATTCTCTTAAAGCTATTCAAGCTTTCGATATTGGGAAAAAGGTTTAGTGTCATTTAGAGGAAGCTATAAAAGAGGAAGATATAGTAAAAGATCTATCCAAAGCAGAAGAGCAAAAGGTTTCTCGAGCCTGCTCATGGTCGAGCTTGCAGTGTGTTTAGTAACGTTAGCCTGGAATCTTTTTCTGAATAGCATATGAATGAGGCGGTGGCACTTAATGAGGATGTAAATCTTTTCAGATGTGATGTAAGCTCATCTTAGTTCCATGAGTATCTTTTTCCCGCAATAGTATCTTCTTCTCAATATATAGTTTAGCGGTTTCGTGGTGATAAGGACTGCCATATGAGATACCGCAATCTGTTAGTTTGGCATTTCATCTTCTTAGTTATTTCTGGGTGGGCAATGGCCGTGCCTGTTGGGATTTAGTCTGATTCTCCTTCTATGGGCAGCGTGTGGAGGCCGCATAAGGTTGAAAAGCCGGCGCTCGCAGGCGCACGGTGAGTTTTTGCGAGTTATCCATCATGAAAAGTAGATAGTTGTGTCCTGGCTATAGCTTCCAATGCGTTGATTTCTCAATTATCCTGGGAGAAAAAGAAAGTATGCAGCTTTAGTGGGTTTCCGAGCGGTTTAATATACTGTTCACTATTTAAGAGTGTCTTATGTCATCACGATTCAATCGTATTTTTTCTTATAATAACATAATGACATAATTACCTTTGCTTTGGGTTATAAATTATTTAAAGTTTAACAGAATTTGGGTTAGGCTTAAAAAATTCACCAAATCAAACAGAAGCGCATAGATTTTTAAAATAGTTTATTTTTTTGAAAAAAGTATCAGCCAAATCAGGTCTAGCCCGCTCACCTCGATGTGGCCGCCGCTGATTCGGGTGGCCCAAATATGGCCGTCCTGGCCACGCAGTGGCCTGGCCAGTTGGTGGTCAAATCTAGCGTAGTTGGTCGTCAGATGTGGCCACCGTTAGTCGAGGATACCCGAATCCATTGCTATCTATTTTCTATAGAAAAATTGATTTTATTATCTAATTTAACCTAGGTATAGAGTAGTTAAGTCATCATAAAGAAAAACACCTTTAAATCATAAATAACATACAAGACACTCTTTAATTGTAAATAATATACTAAAATACTCTTTAATCTTAAATTCCTCCTTTGTCATTTCCAGTAGTGTGGGCCAATTCCAATTTCTACCACCACTTTTTTCTGAAGATAAAAGTAAATTTCAGTTATTTTTTAGAGTAGTTTTTTTAAAGCATCTACTATTCATAAAATAATCATAATATTCAAGAAGGATAAGTAGCACATGCGTGCTTGTTAAGAAATTGGCAACTGTTGGTTGGGAGTTTTAATAAGTACCTATTGGGTATTTAACTGCAAAATAAATGTTCCAGAGTCAAAGTCATTACTAATTATTTATAAGACATAGTTTCATTAAGCGAAGACAGGCAGAGAGGGAGGGAATGGGGAGAGGACCATGGACTTGGGGAGCTCATGTGATCATGGGTAAGCAGCCATATGGTGTTGAACAATCAACCATGTGAGCATGTGTGAGTTCTTGTCTAATAAAACCTACCTCTCAGCAACATGTCTTACCGGGACAAGGCAGGGAAACAATCGTCGGTGCTTTTAAGTTTAAAATTTTTTGTGTAATCCACCCAATCTTTGATCTTCTCCTTGATTATATAAGGTACTTCCAGGTTAGCATTTCTTCGCGTCAGCATGCACGTTTCCACTTAGTTCGATCGGATTCATGCTAGTACCGTTAATCTAAGCTTGCCCAAGTTAATTAACTGCAAGTCAAAATACTCAAATAGTTTAGTTTAGCTAGCCACATACACAACTCCCAATATCGTTGAAAATTTTCCCGACTTATGGTGATTGTAGACATGTATATTTGCACTTAACTATGTTATTAAGTACGTACTTACACATTCAGGAAGCTACCGATCAATCGTGATATATATGTATGTACAGTACCACAAAATTCGACATGCCCGAAAGATAAATCTCAAGTCTGTGCTTTCCCGACCGCTTGCATTCGACGGAGCTGGTTCACAGTTGCCATTGACAGCCATGGATAAGCTAGCTTAGCTGTAAAAATGTTATCGCAGTCAAAGAGCTTGACATCTTCTTAAATTAGCAGCAGCAATGGCTTCGTCTTCACTCAGCAGCTTTTGTCGCTTGCACTACCTGTCTCCATGTGCTCCTCCATCAATCACTTCCCCCTGCTTCGGCTTCACCAGACCACTTAACTTATTATACCCAAGTACGTTCAAGCTGTTTCAACCCAATATATATCTCCTTATATGTATCATTGCAAACAAGATCATTTCATCTCCTATATATGTATGACCTACACTAAGTAGTAGTACATAGTACTCTTAATCAACGCAACCATGGCCATGCCACAACCACCACGCATATCCTTCTCCGGGGACTTTGGGCAGGTCGACGTCGTCGCCAAGGAGACCAACAAAGCGACGCCGGTCATCTACGATCCGGACTTCGAGTTCATATCCACATCGGAGGATTCTGATGTAACCATGCTGCCCGCCGACGAGCTATTCTTCCAAGGTAGGCTGGTTCCATTTTGGCCAAGCAACCATCGGAGTAGCACACTCGAGAAGGTTGCAGGTATTAATGTAGCTCTTGATGGTGCCGGCGCCATGGAAGGGAAGAAGCTGGATCGATGTGGTCATGAGATCAAGGAGCGACGTTATAATACGTCGACCCATGGTTCGATGAATTGTGGTAGCTTGAGCTGGTTGGTGGACGATGATCCGTCGCCGAGGCCACCAAAGTGCACCGTTCTATGGAAGGAGTTGTTGAAGCTAAAGAAGCAGCAGTCGTCGGAGGAGGCGGACAAGGAAGGGAAGAGGAAGAAGAAGGGGTTGGAGAGGACGAGATCTGCAAGTGTGAGGATAAGGCCCTTCGTCAAAGTGCCCATCTGCACTACTACTCATACTCATGGGAAGAACGTTGTTCTTCCTCGCTAATCCATATGCATCCACAAATTTCTAGGCACTCCCAATTTTATTTTATTTTAGTTTGTTTTATCTGCATGGATCTGGTGGAAGAAGGGGGGGGGGGCTGGAATTTGTGGTAATATTTGGCAATATTATTACCAAATAATGCCACTTATTTAATCGTAAAATCTTGGGCATGCATGGTCGACCGAAATTCTTTCCTTTTTCCTCCTAGTTAATACCTGTTATTGTATTTGAACACTGACCTTGTTGAACTGTTGCAGTTTTTTTGGAACAATTAAAGTTACGTGATTCTAGGATTCATGTATCATGAGTACTTATGACGTTTATTGATTTCTTGCATGAATTTTAATTGCAAAAAATAAATTAGTTGTGTGTGTGTAATTTTGCACCTTGTTCTCATCTAAGGTTAAGAAAATATCAAAAAAATTATAATGATTTTGTGCACCGGTCAATGTTGAACTGATCATCAATAGTTGATATGCATCTTGTACCATGATTCCTAGTTAAGGGAAATCATGGATAAAGATCACCGTATTCGTGGAAGGACAAACGACCTTCCCAATATGAGTCAAGGAGGCCCATGATCTACACTTCAACACAGAGCCAATCTCACCTCACTTATCCTAGTTGAGAGGAAAAAATATCTACAAAAAAATCTTCCTTACAAAAAAAACAAGGGAAGACAAATAAAAAAAATTAAAAAATTGTTGTAGCAGCTAACCAATGCTGTATAAAATCCGCGAAAAAAGAAGACACCGGCAATTGGTCTACGAATAAGTCTGCTGGGTATTTACGAGGGGAGTTCGAACATATATCTACGTCAATGAAACTCATGGTAAAAATAAATATATACGTTGAAGGTGGAAACTAATCATTTTAAGTTAAAAGAAGGCCCGAACCCGACACTGGTACTACACTTCAACAATGCAAGGGAGACCTGGTCGCTGCATCCAAAATATTGGCGAAAATGGGGCAGGCATATAGGGAGCTAAAAAATGGTAATCCAAATATTATTGATTAGTATGTAGTTTGATTGTAAACATGGACAAACGAGAGGTGCGCGCGAAAACCAAAATTTGGTCCAAATATGATAAATGCTCCTCCGGATTCCAGCACTGGCTTGCGACCGAGTTTGACTTGGCATGCATGCCTGCTTCCGAGTTAATGAGGGGAGATCTCAAACTATGATACGAACCTGATTTATTTTTGAACTCTTTCTCCTGCTTATGGGTCACACAAGCATATATTGATTTTGACAGCTGGCGCGTGCACAATTGCATCTGCAAGTGCCCAATTTTGTTTATGATCAAAGTTTCGGCAACAAGTCTCTAAGAAGCTGATAATTACCGTCAACACTCTCACCCAAGTAGTGAGGAAATTACGTATAATGAAAGAAGTAATGGATCAAATGGTCAAGAGGAAAAGAGGTAAAATTGGCAACAAATGAAGAGTTGTTTGTCCAACTTGATCTAGATTCTAGATCACGGTGTCCCAAATAGTTGGTTGTCTTAAAAGATACATGGTTAGTCTAGAGTTAGTTTGAGTACTCATGCATGCCCATACAAACGTTTCTTTAAAAAATCCGTCGGCTAATTGTCTCCTCTTCACGAGAAGAACACCGTATAAATTACTCTGCACTCTTCTCCTGAAATCTTCCATCTTAATTTCATACACAAACGGCACGGCAGCGGTAAGAACAATATTTGGCTTTCAGCTGTACATCTAAACGTCGTAGCTATACATATAATTATTGGTTGTTTTTCCTAACCAAAATAACAAGTTTTATTATAGAGGAAAGATAGCGAGATTGGGCAAGACAGAGATGAGATGGACGGGAGATGAAGTAAGAGAGCCACGAGTAGCATATGGGGCACTAGTGTCCATACGTACGTACAGGTAGGTATAAACAGTGGAGCCACATGATAATTTATTATGTAAGTTATGTGGCTAGTGCATGTGTCCGTGACCAGGTGAAATCAACTGGCTTCCTTCTCGGCTTCGTACGCCATGAGATGAATAGCCAAAAATCGGAAGAATATGGTGGTCGATAGACGAGGTTGGTAAAATAATTAATTACAAGGGGACGGCAATTGCATGCAGCGCTCTATACTACTCCCTGCCTCTCCCCCACGCTTCTAACCTTATGCACGGCTCCTAAATGAACGAGTCATATAAGCCTGGCCATGGCAATTATTACTCTTACTAGAAATTCTAGCTCCGGTCGTCTATACATAGAAACTTAGATTTAGATGATTCATATGCTTGTGTTTAAATCTCAAGTGATTGAGAAAGGGAACCAAAATTTTAAAGAATTTATAACAAATTACTAATTCGACATTTTTTAGAAATAAGAAAAGTATATAGAACAATATTATTGTCGTTCTACTTGTTTTATGTATATTTTTGATAGACCTGTAAACATGTGTTTTTTTATTTTTCATTTTAATCCATCACAACCCTACCCTATATTAGATGGTCTCCTATAAATAACACAAGAGTGAAGAAACACACAGCTAGGAAAGAGCAGAGTTAGAAGTTGGAGTAGTAAGTTTGCCTTACAACCTCTGAGAAGAAGACAGTGAACTTGAGCAAGCTCACCCTAGAGATCTTCTCTAGCCTCGAGAAGAAATGGCTATCCCAATGCCAAAACCCTCCTCTTTGGCCCAAGACCAGACGGGCGACTCCGGCGCCCGCATTGCTGACTTCTTCGACCTCATCGCCGGCACCGGCCTTGGAGGCGTCCTCGCCGCCATGCTCGTTGCCGACGACGGTAATGGCCGCCCTCTTTACTCTGCGTCTGAGGCGGTCAAGTTCTTGAAGGAGAAGCGACAGGAGATGTTCAAGCCGGCCGCCGGCGGGATCATTTTCCTCCGACGGGGGAGGTAGTCGGGGAGGAGCATGGACGGCATTTTGGGGGAGGCGTTCCGGCGGCCGGCCGACGGCCGTGAGTTGACGCTCAATGACACATGCAAGCCTCTCTTGGTGCCCTGATACGACCTCAATAGCAATGCGCCGTTCGTGTTCTCGCACGCCGACGCGAAGGAGTCGACCAGCTTCAACTTCCATCTTTGGAAGGTCAGCCGGGCCACCTCAGCCACGCCGGGGAAGTTCAAGCAGGCGAAACTGTCTTCGGAGGACGGGAAGACGGCGGTGGTGGCTGTGGACGGCGGCCTGGTCATGAACAACCCCGCCGCCACCGCCGTCTCGCACGTTCTTCACAACAAGCGCCAATTCCCGAACGTAAATGGCGTGGAGGATATCATGGTCCTCTCCCTCGGCAACGGCGGAGCATCTCCGGCGAGTCCGTCCATGTTGGCAAGGCGTTGCTCCATGTCGGCGGTGGTCGGAATTGTCGCCACCGACGTGTCGGAGACTGTTGAACAGATCATTGCTAATGTCTTCGCTTGGAATCGCAATGCCTACCTAAGGATTCAGGTACTAGCGACTTATTTTATTCGGCCTAAAAATTCATCCCCTTATTTTTTTCATGACCATTAATAATCATGAGTTAATCATTTGACCTCTTTAATTATGAGGGTGTAAGAACTTGTTATTTTATTTGCGCATGTAATAGTTGCATAATACTAATTAATGATTAATGAAAACGTATAGGCGAATGGGATTGGGAAAGAAGCGGGCGGAGTGCTAGAGGAGGCAGCGGCGGAGGTGGTGCAATTTGGCGGCAAGCGGCTGTTGACTGAGAGCAATGGTGAGAGGCTCGAGATCTTTGTTCGTCGCGTGGTGGCCGCGGGAAAATCGCTGCCACCGAGTCCGGTGAAGAATGCCACTAGTAACACTCCCCAGAGAGAGTTGTCAAATTAGTTTAGTTAATTAACTACAAGTTAGTTAGCTCTACGTGCTCCTAACACAAGCCTAAGAGTACTTTAGATTCTAGAGTTGATCAATCTGTTGTATTAGAGACCTAAGTAGATAGATGCTCCTTCTGTAAATTAGAACTGGGTACGCACTTTTGTCCTTACCTGTCCGACCGCTTGGATCTGAATCCACTCGTATAGATTCTGCCATAAAATATGATGTCGTCGATTTTACATTGACCAAATCGCCGTCCAAATCCAACTACCAGCCCTTATTTTATTTAATTCAAGGTGTTTTTATATTTGTATTGGCAGGATAGAGGTGCCGATTCATGCTTTTTCCTTCCTAGATTATGACAGGTGATAGGGAACAATGACACCCAACTGGCGGTCGGCCTAAAGTTTGGGACTCCGATCCCAACTTATCCTACTAATAATTTGTCATATATGTTTTCTTTTTAAAATTTTTTTCTTATCCTACTAATTTAATTAGTTTCAGAGAAAAAATATTATCCTTGGCATGAACACAAGAAATCGAGTGAAAATAATGTCCATGGCAAAAAGTTCTCTTACAAAAAAATAAAAAAATTATAGCAATGATGTTGACTAAGATGAAAGTGAAGACGTCATAGTATAGTAGCAAATGATTGTGTCCCGAGCCAGTTGTTCCAAATTTAAAGGGAAGAACATAAAAAATAACTACGAGACTCGAGAAAGTAAGTCTCATTGAAGGAAGAGGAAAGGATTCCCCTGAAGAAGAAGAAGATGGGCATGAGCAAATAGAGCTGGCTAGTTGCACACAAGCCCTAGCTAGCTAAAGAGACCAAAGCCCTTTTCTGCAAATGAAATGCGGCTCAATTCACCTCTTTGCAATATCACTCAGTCCACGCCGCACTCCCATGAACACTACTCCATTCGCCTTTTCTCCCCACTAAATAGCTGAATTAGACAATTGGTCACGCTCCTAGTCTAAACTCTAAAGACCAAAGCCACTTTGCCACACTTTTGCTATAATCGTATTCTTAATCTTTATATAATTCTTATGGTAACAATAATAACAAAGATAATAATTATATTTTATCATTATTATTATTATTACTATTTATTCTTTTATAATTTTCAAGATAAAAGATCTAATTCTTACTAGGTAAAAAATTCTGTAAGTCGGCAAAGCGTGAAAGGTGAATATTTCATCTACCACCACACCTTCCAAATATCTTATTCAACTAATAATTTTGTTGATGTGCACGCAATCGGTGTGGGCGTTCATAAAAAATTTCCCTTCTGCTAATAAAAAGAAACGGAAAAAGAGAAAGAAAGGGGGTCAACAAGTAACGGTGATTCCCGCGACGACACCGAAGAGTTCATTGGGAATGGGGAAGGCGTCAAGTGCATGGGCACACGTGTGGTCTTTTCCTCTTGAAAAGTGAATGCTAAATGCCTTACCTAGGGTTGCTAATTGAGCGAGTCAGCTCGTAAGTATTTAGTGTTTGGCTTAACTTGACTCGACTCGAAACTCGGCATTTAAATGCTCGACTCGAACTCGACTCGTAGCTCGACTCGAACTCAACTCGATAAAATAATATAATAATATAGTCTTTATATATTATATATATATATATATGTAATATAATAATAAAGAAATAAGGTAATTGAGATGGTAAGTATTCACATTGATGACTTATTGGCCTCATTTTTTTAAGGTAAAGTATTTTTACTTTTAATCAAACTGGTTTCGAGTTAACGAACGAACTGGGCGAACGAGCTCACAAACATTAAACAGTTTAAATATATTCGACCTCGAACACATAAAAAATATTCGAGTCAAACTCGAGCATGTATGTCTAAAACTCGTTCGATCTCAAATCGAATTCGAACGAGTTTCGAACTATTCTAGCCGAGTTCGAACACATGTTGAACTCAGCTCGCTCACTCAATTAGCACCCCTAACCTTCCCTTGGCCTTGGGGTTGGTGAATTGGATCACTCCCTCACGTTACCTCCCTCCCCCCCCCCCATCAGGCCACGTCCATGGCAGCTTCCGTCCTTCAACTTCAAATTTTTCCCCCTCCACTTGTCTCTTACCACTTCTCTGCGCCCGTGCCCTGAAAGAGAGGAAGAAGACAGGAATTGATGAGTTAAATTCAGAAGCACAAGCTTTTGTGAGATCCGAGCTTGAATGAACATGTTCTAAGACCATGTAGTAAGAAGGCTCCAACCCAAGCACCATGATGATAGCACTCATTCTCAAGGCTAAACAGCTCGTTCTTTGCCGCGATCATGCAAGACCAAATTGGTTGTCACACTCTTACCTTTGTATAGGGATACTAATGGGCAGAAAATTACCCCCATTTATGTCTAGAAATTAGTGGAAATGAGAGAAATTAGCTCATACAACTCTTTCTATCGGAAATGCAAACTATTGACAATGTTTTCAACGATCAAAAGACTGGCTCAAAAGCTAAGCTAGCTTCTCACTTGCCAAGTTTTTCGGCAATCAACATTATTTGTCTAAGTCCAGTAGAAGATGTATGCCATTATACTTTCTGGGTTTTTTAGTGCGAGCATGAGCAAGAATTTCCGGATGCCACAGATGCTGCCTTGTAACTTCTCTCCCATACATCTGCTGGGGTAGCCTCTGCATGAGGAACATGTAGAGGATGTTTTTCTCGCTTGTCTCCCTTCGTCTGCTTGAGTGCATGCTTAAGGGCAGGCAGCAAAGCATCCAGGCACTCAGCAACAGCATTTGGATTCCCTGGCATATTGATTATCTACAAGGGCAGAGTATCACAAGTAGTGAATTTCGAACTCTGTAAAGGCTGAATGACAGGTAAAATAAAGTAAACAAAGAAAGGATGGAAGATATGCCACAGGGACTGGTGCTTACTAAGGTTGATCCTCTAATACCAGCTGCTGCACGAGAGAGCATAGCAAATGGTGTCACCTAAATGAAAAAGGTAACTGAATAACTATAAATTCCTCAATGAGAATATAAAAACCACATCACGTAATAGACAAGACCATTGGTCAGCAATACATTGCATTAGCTTCAAAAGTACTAACAAAACCATCTTGAAAGATTAGAATCAGATAAAAAGGAAAAATGTATCCAAGATGGATACACAGGTCAAGATTACAAGGCATAAAAAATAATTACATTCAGAAGTAGAGTGAAATTAATGAATCATATTTTTCCATCGATACTACAAACTCAGCATTAACGATCCAATGGGGAAAATTACATAAAATAAAGAGAAAATTAAACCATTAAATTTTTATACCTTGAGGCTCTCTTGCATCATTACGTACAATAGACCAGGAGTTTCCTTATGGATCAAAGGTTTTGTTGCTTCAGGGGTAACATCTCTCGGGCTAAAGCCAGTGCCACCTACCAAATAAATAAGCAATAAGAACCTACAAAAAAGGTTGCCAGCATCATAGATTTTCTGTAATTCAAATATTTAAAGAGTTCGAAGATGAAAAAGCTAACCTAAAGTTAGAATCAAATCAACTTTGTCCACATCGCACCATTTTGTAAGTATTTCCTGAATTTTTTCTATTTCATCAGGGACAACAGCTGTTGTAATCACTCGCGCCCCACCCAACTTGTCTGATGATGCATTAACAACAGAAATTGCCCTTGGAGCACTGCAATTTCAAATAATGCCAATGAAAAATATAAGTCTTAAAAATATCAATAATATTTTAGGCAAATATGTTAAAAATTTTTATGAAAAACATCCCACAGGAAATAATCTCCTTTCATATTGACATAATTTTCCTGGTAGTTTTATACCAAATAAAAATGCAGAAAAGTAGTTGTACGCTACACTGACTCAAATCTACCTATTTGCACGAGAGTCACATTTTAAAAACAAATAATATAGAAGTCCAACAAGTAAAAAACTTGTTTTTCACATCAACAAGGACACATAGTTTCAACAAATGTATACAAAAGCTCACAAAATATTTTCTGCATGTAAAACCAGCAAAATTAATATAAGCAGAGCTCAAATCAACATAAGACATTTCATAGCAGGAGCCCTTTTTTTTAACACTTCATTAAGTCATATTTGTAGCGTAAATCATCACCATTGGTAATAGTTTCCAAGTTAGCAGGAAACGCTGGCTACAGCTGCAATAACCACTATCATCAAGTGGGTAAACATTGTCTCTCATGCCATCAAATAATGAAAACAGTTTTCTTTCATAATAGTGAATGTCGAAAGACTGTCTGCAGATTTTATATGCAAAAGCATAAGCTTGCAGTAAGAGACAAACAGTAAGCTCCTCATTTGGTTTAACAAGCCTGTTGCAGTTGAGAGACAGCGCAATATGTTCAGAGAGTCCGTCATCACCTTGTTGGCATTCTTTCAAAAAGGTAACATTATCTCTGACCATTAATTTTGCATCAATTTAGTGACCCCTAGTAACATTTTGCTTAAAGAGGTGTATCTAGATGCTATACCAAGGCTCTGTTTGGTTAGTATGAAAGAAATGGAAAATCTATGACATCAATATATGGTAATACATGCCAAAAGCATTGATCTTCTATTAAAAAGTTATCCATTTTTAGAGTATATTGTGGTAAAATGCAAGTAAGACTTCACACCAAGTGACCCCCCTTGAAAATCTCATCTCCATCAATTTCTTGAAAAAAACACAAGTAAAAGGAGAAAAAAATTTGCAAAGAGATTTCACATCACAACTAACTCGTAAATTATAACTAAGAAAATTTTATATATTTTTTCATGCCAACCAAACAAAGCCTATATGTGTATAAAGAATGAGGATAGAGATCTAAAAGGCCAGATAAAACAAATATGAAAGTTTGCTTCTATGATGTGTGTGAACTTATGATAGGTATGTTGCTTACATGTATCAGAACACAAAAATACCTTCGATCAGGCCCCTTCCCTGATGCAACAGTATCACTGATAGTGAGAATAGCTACTTCAAAGAGAGACTCCTGAGACTCAGTTGTACCGGTCTTATCACTAGTGCCACTAGGTGTCATAGCATTTGGAGGCAGCAGATACGGCAAGGTTGTAGCCATTTCAGATGGAGAAAAGCAGTAAATATCTGTAATTAGTATTGCTTGCACAGAAGTTCCGGGGGCAAGTACTACTCCACTTGCTGGCAACTCCAACAGTGCATTTGCAGATTTCATGCTTAGTAGTCGGCTGCTCATCTGGTGACCTGTGCTCTCAGCTACAAAACTGTAGATCACAGAAGAAAAAGTTATCAATTCAGGTCAAGCATGAGCACTTCACATTATCATATCTATAAATCAAGTTAAAGTAGCTTACACTACCATGGCAAATTGTGTAACATTAAATATTTTCATTTTACATTTTTAATACTCTTCTAGAATAACCTTGCCAATATATTAACAGAACTTAATTTGATATTATTCATTCATCAATTGCTTTCTTAGATGACCGACATCATTTCTGTAAGAACATTGCCTCTTCGTCCAATTTTATGTCGGAAAGAAGGAAAAAGTCTACTATGCTATCATTGCAATATTTTCTCCAATGTGGTGTTTGCAGTACATGATCCTCTATGCCTAAAATAGGATTTTACAAATTCAATCTTCAGTCACACTTGAAGCAGTGAAAGTTTTTAACAAGAACATCAATTTTGAATAGTTTGGAAGACATGATAAAAAATTTTCGAAGATTACCCTGGGCCACCCATTCCGTCATTTAGCTCCCATCGAATTATAGCACGATGAAATTCAGGTCTGAGAGGATCAGCTTTCAGAGGCTGTCTGAGACGAGCATGTACTCTGCATAAAAAACCATCCTTATGCTACTACATCACACTGAATCAGCCTAGATGCTGTCCCACTCAAAGTGCAGCAATATTTACAACAGAGGAGGATTTCGTTTTGAATACATGTAAAAAATAATCACTTAAAGCTACTTATTAACCTGGAATAACCAATGTGAATGGGTTCCATAAAAAGTAATAAATGCATGCAAGAGAGACAAGGGTTTTTCATTTGGCCCAAATGAAAGCTTCAATTCTTGCTAAATGAAGTAAGTTGAAATAATAACAATAATCAATTCCAAGAATAATAATAGCAATGACAAGTTGGCTACAAAGCTCAGTTAGGCAAGAAATATAGAGAAGGAGAATTCTGTTTTTTTTTAAAGTACGATATTTCTGATAAATCACACTTTTCTCTCTATACAGAAAGGTCAAGTAGGTCATATGGAATCGCCTTATCACTGGCTTAAACCTCATTTTCACAATAATAAATGGGCAAATAGAAGTAGGTTTTATCCAGAAAACTTAACCAACCTTGGGGGCCGAGGGTTCAACCAGCCAGAAAGAAAACGAATAGCAGGGACCACAAAAAGGTGAAAGCAAACTACACAGCTCACAGGATTCCCTGGCAACCCAAAGGCAAGGATGGTCTTGGCTGACTTCTCATCCTTAAGCATAATTTCTGCAAATGTCAAGGGTTTCCCTGGCTTCATATACACCTGAATAATTCAGCATGAAACAATTTGAATAGAAAATCATGTTTAAGAAGCTAAATGCAATGTACACGTTTGCATGAAAACAATGCAGAGAATTCTTCTACCTTGTTAAAGTGGATAATCCCTTTCTTTGCAAACAAAGGCTTAACATAATCTCGGTCTCCCATTGAAACTCCACCAGAAGTTAGGATTATATCAATTCCTGACGAAATAGCAGATTCCAAAACTTTTTCAAGATCATCTTCTCTATCCGGAGCAATACCCAGGTCAACAATCTTACAATGTTGTTGCATTGATGCAGCAAGTAGCATAGCTCGGTTTGAATCCCTAATCTACAAAAATAGACTAATATCACAACTAGAATAACAGCCACAAAAAGCGTGCTTATTTCTGTGTGCACATCATGTTGACTACCGCACAAAAGAAGGTGCAGTATACTTATCAAAATATTGTGTGAATAAAATGCATCTCTAGAAGCAATTAACAGATGCTATTCCAGCATTCAAAGACACAAACTTGGATATTAAAAATCTTTCTTACACTGACTCAAAGCCTGAACATGGCAAGCCTAAAGATACTTCAAAAGTCAAATCCTTTCTAAAAAAACAAAAGATGTGATTCCACAATTTAACAGCCAAATAAACTCTACCTGACCACGATTTAGAACTTCTGTTGTTGGTTCAACAAGTTCATCACCAGTAGAAAGCACAGCAACGGAAGGTCTGGGATACACCTGCATATACAAGAGTAAAAAAGGGCCCAGTGTCTTGTAAATCTACACCAGTAGTTCTAGCAGCATTGAGGTCTATAAATATTACCTTAACTTCTATTGCTCCTACGGAAGCAAGTAAGCCAATCTCAGATGGGCCAATGATACTACCTGCATTCAGTATTATGCTACCTTGCTCAATATCAATTCCCTGTTTAGTAAAACAGAAACAGCACGGGCATCAAAATAACTAACACTGAAATAATGAGTAAAGAAAAAATTCCAAATTTTCAACTAATAGTCATAAATAGTAGAGCAAACAGTTGTCATATATGCTAATGCCATAGACAAGAGTCATAAACAGGGCAAACAGCGTCAAATAAGGCAATTATAGTTAAATAGAATTGACACACTGAAAAGAAAATAGAGAAACAGAGATTCATACCACGGGACGAATATCTTGGCCTGGCCTAGCTCCCACCAAAATTTTAACCAATTTCAATCCCCCGGAAGAACCAGCTATTTGTTCAGTATCTTCAACTTGTATAACAGCATCAGCACCGTCTGGAATTGGGCCTGATTAATTGACAGCAAAAG
This sequence comes from Piper betle, assembly GCA_033002965.1. Classification (NCBI taxonomy): domain Eukaryota; kingdom Viridiplantae; phylum Streptophyta; class Magnoliopsida; order Piperales; family Piperaceae; genus Piper; species Piper betle. Next base: position 34,043 of record JAURVB010013431.1, on the reverse strand, counting down.
GTAAGATTATTAAATTTCATCCCAAGATCACTTGTTCACATCCACACATGAAAGCTGAAACAGGCTAAAGCATGTAGCACTCATTCAATGCAGGACACATTATGCCTAAATTAATAATATGTCAAGAATTTAAAAAAATACACGTATTCATTAATGGCTTGAGAATTAAATAGTTTCTGCTTGAATTAAGGATTTTCCACCATTTTATATGGTGGGAGTTTCTAGAGTTTTGAGCACAAACCTGCTAAGTGCTATATATGTTATTTGGTCTCCCTCCCTTCCTGCCTTCATTTTGTCATTGAACTTGAGTTTTTCAGGCAAGTTGAATGTTTGAATGAAAATACTGCTTTGTGGATTCCAAAGTCGTGTTCCCTCCCACTATTATTCTCTTCTTCCTCTAAATTACACTTTTTATATTAACTTCTGCCGAATTCCTTTTTTCCTTGCCATGCCTTTCCTCATCATCATGTCAATAAAATGCCATACTAACCTTTATTCCTTAAAACAATAAAAAATTCTTTGAATTACGAATTCCCACATATCAAAAAAATTCATTCCGAATGAAACAGTAACAGGAACATCAAACAAAAATGAAAGTTACTTAGATAAACCCAATTTGATGTAAGAGATTGACGACAGACGTGCCTCCAGTCGTCACATAGGCAACAGTCCCGGAAGTAACAGTCACACCCAGACCATCATTTCCCGCCCTCGATTCAGTTATCACAGGATACACCCCCGATCCATCTGAAGCAACTACAGCATACCCATCCTACAAAAAAACATACCAACTTGAAAGCTCTGCAAATCATCATAAACAACAATAACGCATTTTTTTTTTACATATACATATACATACATACATGTATACACACACACATATAGATGGATAGATAGATATCATAAAGACTGCAATTTTTTTTGTCAGTAAGTTCTGCTCCAAAAGTTTCGCCAATCATACATAACAAGACTGCATTTTTTTTCTTTTTTCTAAAAATGTTTAGCACACATCCGAAATAAATGGTTGGGAATGGAGAGGAACCTTGGACGGAGGCCGGGTACGGGGGCAAGGGGTCGGGAGCGAGAACATCTTGGGCGAGTACCAATCCGAGCGCTTCGAGGAGAGGGACGGTGACGGGTTGGAGGCGGCGGGCGGCGGCGAGGACTATGGCGAGGGCGCGGTCTACCGGCACCATCCCCTCGCTCATCCCTGCATCCATGAACGCTTGAACACGCTTGCTTTGTCCCTTGACCGCCAAACAGAACACTTTTGAAACCTCAAAAACAAGTCGTTACCAGTAAGGAAGGGGGAAGAATGTGAGAAGCTAGCTCTCCTCTTGCTGCTTGGGTTAAAAAAGAAAAAGAAAGAAAGAGAGGAGATTCCATCGAAAGTGTTCTATCAATTCTGTCACGCCTCTTTCGTCTCCTTCCTTGGTGGAGGAGTTTAGGGGTGGAACGACCGAACGACCGTATCCGCTGATCCAATTCGACCAGATCAAATAAATACAAATTACTGAAAACTCATAAATTAATACTATATATATCATATTTTAAAATTTCATTGCCAAATTATTATTATTAATTATTAAATTTAAAGCACATTAATCTTATTATTTAAAATTTTCCATTGTTATATTTTTTTTACTTAAATAACTTTTTAAAATAATTTTACTTTTTATGCAAAATTAAAAATAATAAAAGAGATAATAATTATATAAATAAGAGATTAATTGTTTTTAAGAAAACTTAATATTTATAATTAAAAAATTGATCAAATATTAAAATAAATATTAGATAAAAATAATTTTTTATATTACCGGATCAGCTTTTTGACCCGAAACGATCAAATTTCTTACTAATTTAAACGGACGAACATGAACAATATCTTGTCTGATGTCCACGGACTGATCCACTAAGGTTCGATGACGGCCAACCGCCCAAGTATGATTATATTTTTTAATGATAAAATTGTTAACATTAATAATATTTTTTGATGACAAATTTGATAATTTTGGTGATTTATAAAGAGTTCTTTAAAATTATAATTAGCTTTTTCATTGTATAGAAATAATTAACTAGAATTATTAAGAATATCAATTTCACCTCAAAAAATACATTATTAATCATACACATCTATTTTTAACCATAAACATCACATCAACCCACTTAAGCAGGTTTTCAATATCATTGTGTTTCAACTTTGTATGTTGTTTGATTTTGATCCAACAATAATTGTATGTGTTCATTAATACTTATCTAATTTAAAATTATTAATATTTTTATTTGTTATTTAAAAGTATTAAAATATAATTCTACATAAATTAAAATTTTTAAATATTAATAATTTTAAATATATTTGTAATTGCACTATTCAAATTAAATTTATTATTTGATATAAATTGTGCTATTATAATATATTATTAGAAAGCGTTGCTACATAAATTAGAAATTTTAAAAATTTTAATAAATTTAACAGGCATAATTATACTATTTGAATTACATTAGGTATTTTAAGTACACACTTAATTTAGATTTTTACAATTTTATTTATTTATTTATATATTATTATTTATTATTAAAAAAATAAAATACAATTCTATCTAAAATAAAATCTTTTAAAATACATTAAATTATTAAAATATATTTTTTCATTAAAATTAAAATTACTTGTAATATTTGTATGTAACTTGATTTTTGTTAAATTAAATAAATATTCATTGTTTTTATTTTTTAAAAAATATTGACATCTTTTAGTATAAAATTTTCACAAAATTCAATTTTTCGTTAAAAATTTCAATATTTTAATCAATATTTAACAGTATATTAACGACAAAAATATTTTTTTAATATTTAATGCAATATTTTGCTTATATTTTTAACATATGATTCTAAGCTTCCGTTGCACCCAAAAGTCTCTAAAATTCTGCCGTAGTCGCTAGTACTGGCATTTACAACAATGGGATTACTAGCTCTTGGCATTTCTGCCTTGCATTTTAAGACCCTGAATCCTCTCCTCAGCACATGTACAAACACTATCACGATAAATTAATAACCCTCGCAAAGTCCACACCTTTCAAAATTTTACCCACCGTAACCATTATTCTCACAAGTGAAAACAAGGAAAAATATAGAATATTATTTGACCTCATATACGGTTAAAGACAATCCCTAATCTAACATACACATACATCCACCTACTCACCCAACATACATAACACCAAAACCTTACACAACCGCGCCGAACCTTAGATCCTATAGCCACTGCCAAAGACATGATAAACTTCAACTATGACCTACTCCCAAACCCATATTTTTCCTGCAAACGAATAAGATTGCCAAAAGAACTTCATTTACGCATCTGGATTACGAATTGGATAAATTCTTAACAGAGCATAAGATTTACCAAAAACTAAACATGGAGATTGGTGGCAATCATATTTACACAAAAAACCAAAACTCAAATGCGGACGGCTACGGTATGAGCCCTCTGCATATAATCAAAGGACACATGCATTTAATGACAAGGAAACCAAAAAAGATAACATTTAATAAAATAGGGCAGAAATGCGAAGGAGCAAATAGCCTCAGTATGACCTTTAACCTAGCAGAACGAAGGCTGAATGCACACAACAAGAGCATTCCTTTGCATAAGAGTAAAGTTCCTTCTATCAACATTTACGACACCAAACCCACCATCACCTCCGCCCAATTCTTCCCATGGCTCCATGCTGAAATTGATTTCAATCAGTAAGCAGGATCTGAGTTTAAGAAAGTCTGACTTGTGCGTGATAAAAAGAGATACCTTTAGAGGCCTCTGGAACATATGGACCATTAAATATGTTCAGAACTGTACACGCATCGCTATATTCCAGCCCAGGAAGCAGCTTTGGCGTTAATAAAAAACATCTACAGCATGTTGTAAAGATTCGCTTAGTTTTCAAGAAATATATACATTTGATAAAGAAAATAAAAATAAAAACAAAACTAAAATCAAAACTTGGTGCAAAATATCAATTTCTGCAAGTCCAAATACTTAAAAAACAAAAGTGAGCAGAAAGCAGCTACCAAATTGCGCATTCATACAGATACTGCATATAATTTGGTTTTTTGAAGAAAACTCTTACTGTGGTGTCTTTGGCTGGCTGGCAGCCCTCACTAGCTGCTGAAACATTTTCCTCTCATTAATAGGATCCATTCCTGAAAATAAAATCATTCTCCCATTGTTCCATCGAATTGATAGCATCCATAAGTTAAACTCGTCCTAAAAAATAACTTACCTTGATTGATTTCATCCACAACCCGGAATGGGCAGTTCGTTAGGTCCTGAAGGGAGACAAGATATAAAATTGTAGACACAGATCGTTCCTGTAAGAAATAAGTACTTTATTAAGATGGTTCTCCTAATAAAAACTAGCACAACACCAAAAAAAATGCCTATTAGCCTAAAAAAAACTCACTCCTCCAGACTGATGGTGAGCACTCAAAACCTGAAGCTCTCCTGTTTGCCTGAATGTACAAACAAAAAGATATTTTGGAAGCCAATTAAAAATCCAAGTAAAATTTGTACAGAATTACAAACGGTAAAAAATTGTTTATAAATGTTTGACCTACACATGAACTACTAAAGTCACAGAATTAAGCTTATACATTGGTTAACCATCACTTGCGATGTCTGATGAAGAATTACCATGAGAAGATCTAATAATTGACACAAGGAATTAGACACAAAGGAGGAAGAAGATAAAGGGGGATAACTCAGGAAAATTAGAAGATAAGATAGGCAGAGTTATACATAACCAATCAAAACCAGTTTACTTTCACAATTCTCCACAAATTAATAGACCTCAATTAACTAGTTCTTTTATGCTAATAGGAACAAGACTTCTAACCCTAAACTTATGAGTGATGCAAGAGACAGCCAAAACATCTATTTCGGTAACTGTTTTTGAAAGTAAAAACAGTCAATCAAAATCCAACAAAATTGAATGCAAGAAAATAACCGATACATAGAACACAAGCAGATATTCATCTTTCCCAAACATAAGTCAAAATTTGAAAATTAACAAACTCCACTTCTCTCATTGCTTGCAATTTTTGAACTCAAATTCACAAAAAAAAAAATTTCACAAAGCAAATTAATTATCTCTAACTCGACTAACCTGAACTTCACTTTGATAAGTATCCCGTACTTGTCAAAATCAATGCCGTGCTCATCTACATTAAGATAAAAATTTCTTTAAAATAATTATTCAAACAAAAAAATTTCACCAATATACACTTCTTTTGTATCTTCAGGCATAAAATGTATTATTCTTCAGTAAGAGCATCAGAGAGTGGAAATGACAAATAATACCTAACAAGACCTCTCCAGCAACAGCCATCTCTTGAAAATTGTGACTGAAGGTATCATTTATCTGAGCCACAAGATCTCTTAAAGCAGGAAGCCACTCTTGCTGCATCAAACACATAAAATTGTGGTAACTAATCAAACCAGCTACTACACGGAATATATCATTTCAAACATCAACTCACCTTCATATTTTCCACAGCAGATGAGCATATTTTAAATGTTTCCTCACTTGCTTCCAACTTATTTTGCAACTTGACTATCTGCAAAATTATAATGTCAGGATGAAACTGCTGGCCTATGAGTTCCCTATGAACATTAATTAAAAGTACTCACCATCTTTTCCCGACTCTCATACTCTAGTAGAACATTATTATTGAGAAAAGATGAGAATTTGCCTGGGACAGACAGTCCTCAATTGCTGCTTCAAGTTCTTCAATAGTGGTAGGCATCTGCCTCAGGGAAGGAAATGAATAAATCATTATTACAACCAGGAACAAATTGGAAAAGAATCAAAAGATTATCCGAAGCAATGCAAGTTGCAAAAGGCCTTCAAATGAAATTTCTTCACAAACTTAGAAGATTACAAAAATTCAAAAGCACATGCAAAGGTAAAGTTGGCAAAAAATAACACACTATATTACTAGCTGTTTGCAGGAAAAGATACGGCCAAGGTCTCACACATTACCTTCACTACAGTACGTGATGAAAACAATAAGAATCTTCAGTATAAAACTTGTCATCAATCTTTTATAATAAAAGGCTGAAAATAATTATTTTTTATGTGAAGGCTTCTTAACACAGCCAAACCTCAGAAAGAGGCCACTTATGCCCATATAAACTCAAACATAAATATGGTCCTTGAGTAAGAATAATATGTTCTGATTTGTTCATTTCCCTGGAGTTATTGTCCATTATCATCCATCCTACAAAAAACTATAACTTGCAATTATTGAAAATCATATCAATCGATTCCCCAGACTAGTGATTTCAATAAAAAAAGCAGCATAACAGAATAGAATGCAAAAGAAAAAAACTAGTAAGATAAATCTAATAATACCTAACTATAATAGGGGAATAAATTTTTTCTCCAGATTTGCTCTAAAGGGGTTTTTCTCTCCTTACTGTTAAGGAGGTACAATTCTTTAGAAAGTACACCCAAGAAATGTATCTCCTTGTAGAAAGGTGCACTCTTTTGAAAAGCTTCTTTTATGGGATGTGCCTCCTTATAAAAAGGTGCACTCCTTAGCTTGTGACAGTTCAAAGGGATTATATCTCAAGGGTTGCACCCATTTCTATAAGAAAATTTTCTTATAAATTCTAATCTTTCCACCCAAAATTTTTCTTGTATATCGTGACATTTTATTTTTTTTAAGGATCACCCTCCAATTTATCACTGAAGCCTTATTTGAAGAAAGAAAAATTTGATGCTACATTATTGAAATCTATTTATTGAGTTTTTAATACCCATTCATTCAATTATATTTTTTTTAAAAAAAAACTTGTTGTCTCTGTTTCATACGATTTCTCTTTTTTGGCTTTTCTAATCAATTTAAGTGAGAAATTTTATCATCTTTGCAATTCATTTCCTTCATAAACCTTTTTTTTAAAAAAAAAATTCATTTATTTTTAAATTATTTTTGTTCTTATATGTTAAAAGTTCCAAAGATTTTTAAATGTTTCCCTTTTAAATTAATAAAGCTTGTTCTAACTTAGTTTAAAAAACATTGATTTGTTTTATTTTTTGTGCATTAGTGTTATTAAATTGTGTTTATTCAATCATGTCTATTACTTTCATAATATCTTTACAATCCAATCTCTTAATAATCTTTTTCTTAAATAAAGCTTTAAATATTTTTTAATTATTTTTATTTTTACATGTTAAAAAGTAGAAAGAATTTTTATAAGTTTTCCTTTTGTAATTTGAGAAATATATTTTCTAACGGGATGTGTCTAACGAGTGTACTCTTTAGATTGTGTGACTCTTCAAAAGTGGCTGCATCCCTTCCAATTTAAAAATATTTTTCCCCGGATCTTTCAATTTAAAAATTTTCTTATATATTATGACTAGCTACTAATTATTTTTATTTAATCATGTGACAATAATATTTTTCAATTTTTCTTTTCTGCATCTCCATTGATTATTGTACCCCGTTCATTGTGAGGGCACTTTGGCTAGTTAATAAGAAAAAGTTTATACATTCATCATACAGACAATAATGGATACATTTTTTAAAAAAAAATTCTTGAAATTTCAGTACCCCAATTAACTTGGGACAGAAACAGGTACCACTACCAATCTTCCAGCATAACAATGTTAGGAATCTAATGTTTGTGGAAAAAAGCTATAATAACAGAGACAACAAATAATAAACCTGGAGAAATGCTTGCTCCAGCTCTGGAGTTATCTTTGCTATCAACTCTGCTTGAGACTTCAGGGCCTGCAGCTCCTTTCTGAAACTCTCAGTCACCATCTTACCTGGATAAAAAACACAGTGAAGATTACCCTACCAGAAAGTTATTCTTCAACATACTACATTCCAACACACCAATCATCACCAATCATGTTAAAGAAAAACAATCCACATTCTTCCTACCCGCTTAGTTGGTTCAAAATCTAGAGTGGCCTCTATGCATGTGGCACTCTACAGATTTACAGCAACATTTCATGTGAATAGGGAACATGAAATTAAAACTTGCCAATACGTTCTCAATGCATGAAGTAATGAACCCAACTTCCCACATTGTTATTATGATATTGTGCAGACTTACAATATTCCAGCTTTTCAGCTGCTTGCATAGCAACTTTTTCCTGTTGCTTGATACTCAGCTCCATTGATCGCATCTGATCACAGTATGACCAAATAATAATACATCAACTAATGGTGAAAATTAATGGAACAAAAAAATGACAAGAAATCATATAATTTCATTTCAAAATAAAGCATTGCTGCAACAACCATTCAACAAATAGTCAAGAGCAAAGAAGATGTTATTCAAAATAAATTTAGAACAGTTGCACTTTGAGATAAGCGAATGAAGATGACAACGATGATTTTCAGCTATATAAGGTAAAATTAACAAATGCGAATTGATATCAAAAGGATCCAAGTGTACGAGACCCAGATTAACATCATGCAAGCACATCATCTTTCACAGTGAAATCGGGTTTCAAAGGGGATTATTGGTGCCATGTAATCTGGGATCAAGCTTCCATTAATGACTGAGAATTGATGATCAAGTATGGAACAAGGAGGTGCCCTTCATGGTTCCTGTAAAGTAGATTAGCACTTCTCTAGCAAATCGCTTGTATTGATCATGAATGAATTGATTACATTTGGATTGGGTTGTTTAAACTTCAATTAACCTGATGGATGCAATTACAATTTTGCCCCTCACAAAATAATCTAACATTCCACTGCTACTCTTTTTATTCGTACCAGAAATTAAACATAAAAATGCAAAGTAGCAATACCGTATCCCTCAATCTCAATAATTGAGAAGTGCCTTTCAGCGTAGCTCCATTTTAGACTAACAGCCTCATCAAGTAATTTCTGTATACCAACATTAATAAATAATACTTTTAAAAGTAACTTTTTCAGTGAAGTATATTATAAAAACATATGTCACATGAGTCTACAAGACATGACATGAAGCACCAAAATACCAGAATGAAACATAGATTTTACCTTAACTTCTATAAAAACTTTGAACCGCTTTGTGTTGAGTTCAGCTACCTCATCCATCAACCTTTTCGTATTAGCATGCACGTCATCCTCTTTTTCTATAGATTCTAATTTCTTTCTTCTTTGAACTATACGCATGAGCAGTCATTAAAGAAAATAAAAAACTGCATAGTCAAAAATAGGCTCAAGGATAATCTCCAATCTTACCTACCACCTAAAAGCAATTTTCAAGCATACAGAAGAAAGGGAAATTACAGTTGAGTAGAAGTGCTGGGGTGTCAAATTCAGTGAATTCTTACCAACACGATTTTCCATATCCCGGCGTTTCTTCTTCTCAAGTTGTATTTCAGACAGCCTATCCTCCTATAGATTTAAGCAAGCATAATTCCAATAAGAAAAAAGAAATACCATCCTCCCAAAATAGTCAAAAATATTTCCACTTTAATCAAACCCACCCGTTTTTTATGAAGGTCCGCAGCCTCATTTTCCAAATTTCTCAGTTCCATATAAATTGTTTTACAGCTTTGCTCCATCTCAGCAATACTCTCTTCAAGCCCCTCCTTTTTAACTTTAAGGTTTGCAATTTCCGTAGCATTTACATCTAAAAAAGAAGAGCAACACTAAAACATCGAAGCATATAACATCTGAAAGCATGTATTCACAATGAAAATGCTTGACAAGGAAAATATTCTTCCACTCATAAAAGTTTGAACATAAATCATTGATAAGTAAATGCAAAAATGCTGACTTTGGAGAAATTTCTGTTGTTCATACAACACTGACTTTAAGGATTTTACACCACAACAAGAATTTGTTTCGTGCATAATTAAGATGAAAGGAAGAAGAAAAACAGTAATTAGAAAGCTCACTCGTAGTGAAGAGACGGGAAGATGCAACTGGTTCAACCACAGCTGAAACATGGTCCCCATATCTAGATCTTACCCACTTATAGTGATTTTCAGGAGTCCAGAGATCTTGAATCCTCAACTGAGGAGCCTCATCAGCATTTTTATCAGTTTCAGCAGATCCAATGTACTGTTGCAATATAAACAAACCAAAGATAATATCAAAAGATAATGCAACCTAAGACTTGAGATAAGCTGCATGCCACAACATAAAAATAACATACAGAATTATCCAGGCCAGCTTGACTGATCAAAACCTCTTTGACAGCATGAGGTGCATCAAATATTTGATCTAGCCGCGTGCAGATGTCAAGCCTTCGCATCTGATTAAAATCAAAAGAAAATGTCACAAAGGCCAAATATGATAAAGCTGATTTTCAGCACTTAATTGTGGCACCCTCTTCCCATATTTAAATTTTAAATAGACATTGAAACAATTCGACAAACCAATGTATGAAAGAACGCACAATGATAACAGGGATACATATTTCTTTGCAAAATCTACGTACCTCTTCAGATATATAAAACGGCTTTCTGTTTTGGTTTCTGTCAGGTACATAATTGAGAACTGGTACATCATAAGCACCCAAGCTCTTCACTAAAAGATCTCGATCAGTAGAATCTTGGGTTATTACAGACTGCAACAAATAGATAATGCAGATTAATCAAAGAACAAACAACAAACCTAGATTAAATATTATCATCAACATCAATCTTGAACAATCAACTGCAGCTTTAAGAATTCCTAGATGGCCCCCTCACATCAATGCAAAACAATCTTTCTGTGATAAAGTTGAAAATATTTATGCCATAAATCTTCAAATTTCAAATTTCGAACTGTGTTCTAGTTTCCATATGCTAATTGCTAGGGTAATCAAGCTTTCAAGGAAATATAATAATAAATATTATACTTTCTTTGCTAGTATTGATTCACATATATGCATAAACAAATGCTTCACAATAATGTAAGACTTGTAAAATTATGACGGGATGGTCCACATGGACATAACTTAAGAGAAGAAATAAATAGATAAATCATGTTCTATAAGTGAATGCTGCCTGCTTGCCTCAAACAAATCATTTCAAGCATCTAATATGCACAAGACAAAACTGAAAACTGGGAATATTTAAATACAAAATCTGGGCGCTCGTGACAGCTTTATGTCACAAAATAAAAGCAACTTTTGGAAACTTGGTAATGACATGTTCCTTTCAGATTGAAGGGGAAGTTCTAGTAATGGAGAAACATATTGTAAAATGCCAAAAGAGAAAGAATATGACTATATGCTAGATGTGCAACTATAGAGAGGGTTAGTAGCAATAGAGCAAGCGGTTGTTTGAGAAAGATGGGAATTGGGAGAGCCGAGGAAGGCATATAGCATATGTCATGGTTCAAGAAGATATAGAAAACTGACAGTAGCAGATCAAGCTAATGGTAATTTGGAAAACTTTGATTGGAGACTGCTTCACAGTAGAGAACTTATTTGCACAAAAGGATATATATAAAAACTACCAAGGCTACTGAGACATAATAGCTAGAAAAGGGTGCAAATAAGTACCTTCCAAATGTAATAAGGTACATGACCTTCTAGATAGGCTGCATATTCTCGATTTGGGACTTTGACCTGATATAACAAATATTGAGGGAATGCACATCAAGGGACTAAGAATGACAACAAACATTAACAGAGCCACTCCCACGTAACTAACAGATGAAAATACCGCTAATAAGACTGGACCATAAACCTCCTTACTGAACTCGTGTTTATGTTGTAGCAGCCACTCATAAGCTTCAAATATTTTTTCAGTGCCAGAACTTTTAAGCGCACTCAGAAGTTTGCTATTTGCATTTTCCGTATCTTTTAATCTGCAGGAATATATTTTTCAGATTTTGCAATGAGGGCAATGGCCCAAGAATTAAACAAAGAATAAAACTAACCTATCCAGACACTGCCTCAAACAAAGTTTTTTATGATCAAGCAAACGCTCATGCTCCGACTTCTCCAATCTTTTTTCTTTCTCAGCAACTTGTAGCTCAGATATTTGGGAAACCAATTTTCCTGGCACATATAAGAAGAAAAACAAAAGATTGGCAAGCCAAAAAAAAACCAATATATATATATATATACACACACACACACACACTGTGTGTGTGTAATGCATGCATGCATGTATTTGGAATTTCAAATCAACCATAAAAAAAAACCATGTTGCGCTGGCTTACAATCTCATTTTTTGAATGCTTGCTTGGGGCTAAATTTTCGAGATCTTTTTCCGCAGCTGATAGATCTTCCTTTGCTTTTGCTAGCCTTTCTTGACGAGAATCCTCCTGCCTCTTTAATTCATCCACTTCACTGTACTTTCCACGCAATTGAATACTCTGAGAATGACACAGAATAAGAAGGAAACGAATTACACAAGAAACAAATTGGCCTTTGGAAAGGAGACTGCGATAATGACTAAACGCACCAGACCATTGTCATCATCTAAAATTTTTGTGCGTTTCTGCACATTTTGTTGCATCAGATTCGTTAGCTTCTTACGAACTGAATCTTCAACTGCTTTTTCCTTTTTCTTCATCCTAGCGAAAGTCAAAAGGTGAGAGTGATCTTCCTTTGATCATCATGAAACTTATGATGCCAATACTGTAATCTGCAGCATTATCCTTCCAGACAATTAAAACAAGCAACCAAATAATTACGTACTCTATAGGTTTTCTTAATCTATTCAAAATTGTAGCCTCTTCTTCAAGGTTTTTCATAGCAACAGTTTCCTGCTCCCTAAATTGTATGTATTCCACTTTTTTCATATCATATTTAAGCCAGGGAAGCTTTTTTTTCATCGACTCAACCTGTAAATCAACAAAAAGAAGAAAAAAAGGTAAATACCTGGGATAAAAAAAGAAAAAAGCCAGCATTTCTTAAAACAAAGTTATTTGAGCATTAGAAAAACCTTCTCCAAAAGTTTTTCCCTTTGCCGTACGCGCTCCACATCCTTTTCCAGTTCGGCATTTAATGCTTTCAGATTACTTAGAGTTTCTCCATTTTGCTTCACAGTCTACTGGAAAATTTCTAAGTCATGTTTGACTCTAATGAAGTTTTCCTACTAAATTAGAGGAAAGCAATACTCTCTTGCTCAACATTCACCACAAAATATTGCCAACAGAGGCTCTATTGATTGAATATAGAAGAAATTACTTGACAAAATTTACATCAAAAGAGCATCAACCATTATGTTAAAATTCACAAAAAAATGACAATTTTCTGAAAATTTTTGTGATACCGATTTTGTCTGTGTGAGAATTGCAACAAGAAAGGAAGCAAGCATAAAAATTAGCCATTCTATTTATACACAAACTTATGTCATAATTAGAAATTTCGTACTAATCAAACAGTTTTATGAAATGCATGCTTCACCTCAGCCTATCCAGGACAAGGTGGTGCATTATGATAGTGATAAAAATGATCAGGACAATGTTGTTAATAACGATGTTTTAACTTTCATGTGATGTCAATCACTGCCCTTGTCCAAAATTCAAAAACACCTTCTACACTCAGAAAAGATAATAGCAAATGAAAGAAAAAATATGGATGATAATGACCGTTACATAAAACTTGAAGAACTGATAGACCATATCCTTTAGTTCCCCATACAAAAAAAATAAAAAACGCAAATACATGCTGGCATGCATAAATAATGCCCAGATAACTAAATACATTAAATCATAATACTAGAAACTAGTTGACAGAAGAAAATCAACGCTTCAGGTTTTCCATGGAGCCAAGGGAAAAACCACATTGCTTATAGTTCAAAAGCCTATAAATATATATAACATAATATCTTATTCTTTATTACAAAAATAAAAATCAAATCATCCAAAAACTCACCACTTCGAGTCTCTTCAATTCTATGCTCTTCTCAACAAGTGCACGATGTTGCAATGGTATTTTAGGATTTCCAACAGCCTTCTCAGTCTCCTCTAACAGTTGTATAGGAGTAAGCTTCGCAAATTCACATACACGATCTTGTGGCAGAAACTGCAAACGAGAAGTAAAGGCTGCAAAATGATTTCAAGAGGAAAAAAAAGTTCCAACTATAAGAAGTGAAAACGACAAACAACATAAATGGTTCAATCACAAGGCTCCTTAACAGCACAAAATTAACCAATGGTGAATTACTCCAAACGCGTTGTTTCATCTGCCCGTAATCTTCCTCATCCAAAATCTAAAGATGAAAACTTGTGGGCATATAATAAAGCTAGTTTTTGGTCGCCTTGGCAACGTTTTGAAAAAAAAAAAATTAAATCAGACCACAAAAACATTCTATAATACCCTTCTAAAAGGTTGATGGTAGATTTCAAGAACCACAAAGACTTTAGGGTGTTTAAATTAATGATCATGAAGTTATATTATAAATAAATACCCTGCAGTTAATCTATGACCATAACATCTGGAATGACAAATGGTGGACAAATGGTGGTTGAATAGAGTGTTGGATCAACCACTAAAATTTGATCGCTTGCCTTAAGCCTAGTCAACTTCCCCTGAAATGTAATTCTACTAGAAAATACTGCATGCATAAGGAACAAATTATATAATACCATGAAAACCAAAGATTGTAGCGAATGAAATTATGTCACTTGCCATTTTTCCAACTCCACCTGAGTCAAGTTACTAACTTGAATGTTGAACCTCTTTATGACCTCAATAACATCTCGTTTAGCCACTGGCTTCCCTAGACACAATAAATAAGCAAATAAGGATGCATGTAATGTATGTGTAAGTTTTCTTACTTTAACTAATAGATACTAATGATTAAGAGAAAAATCCTTCCAAGACATTTATGATTAAAGGACAGCCCCAAAATAACAAAAAAATTTAGACACTTTCTCATAAGCTCAATAATAATAATAATAATAAGGTGAATATATTGATTATTTGAGGCTTTATTATGTCTGGGGCAAAGTCAACCTCAATCATGAATTGATGATAATGTCCACCGATGAACTAGCCCACCAAACTATCAATTAGATACCCAATTTCTAGACCGCATTTCTGGTTTTACATGTAAGGAACTTTTGAATGTTGTTATATAGAGAAGTCAAAAACGACAACTTTGGTAGCAATCAATCTTTATTTAACAAGCATCCACTCCTGATTCCTTCTACCTTACATCAATCTCCTGCAAACCATCCCCGTGGATATGGGGAAGCACCTCCGTTTGAAATAAAAGCTTCATCAGTCAGAAGATTCAAAAACACAACTTGGACCAGTTTTTCTTCAAATTCTTTTATTAACCATTTCTGCAATGACAGCCTGTGACTCTACAACTAGTTAAATTTACTACAGTAAAATTTTCTAGGCTTCTGTGGATTACTGGGTCAATTTGAAGCGATGAAAACCACCTCAAGTCTCAACTAGTGAAGGGATTGCTCGTAAGAAAAAGTAATGCTAGATATGTACGGACAAAAAAGTTTAGGTGCTGGTGTACCATTGACCGTCCAATCCGACTTATTATGCGTGTCGATCCGTCTTGTGATGTTGATTTGCTCCTTGGAGGTGTCACCCCTAAGCATTATTCTTACAGACCCCGAATCCTCCCCTCTCTTAACATAAGCACCAACATTCGAAGCCCTTCCAAGCAGCTGTACATACAAAAACCCATCACACTCACAAAAACCACCATAAAATCAACAAAAGAATTCTTCGAAACAAAACCTGCGGCTCCCCGAGCGAGACCGAGCGCAATGGCGCAGATAATAGAGCTCTTCCCCGACCCATTAGGCCCGATGACGAGATTGAGGCGCGGCGCCGGGCGGCACACCAGATGGCCATAGGTCATGAAATTGCGAAGCTCGATCTCAATAATGTTCCCAGGCATGCACCCATCCTCTCCCCTTCAATCAAGAACCCCTACCCCATCAAAAGCCAGGAAACCCTAGAATCAGAAAATCGAAGGAAAAAGGAATGCGTACCTCGTCGCGAGCTTTGGGCGCTTGGCGGCGCGATCGGCCATAGGAGGCATGGAGAATCTCCGGCGAACGACCGGCGACGTCGCCGGGGAGATGATCGGAGGAGCGGCGACAGACGTCGGAGAAGGCGAAAGGTTTTGGAGGAGTTGGTGCAAGAAAGAGGAAATTTGGCGCCAAAGAAAGCGAATCACAAAGCAACGCCGACGACTCTACAATTTCGTGCTCCACCAATGGAATTGTATTAGTAGTGATGAGGTGTTGAATCATGATTGGTCGAATGTTATTTGGGGCAGGTGGAGAGAGATGAGTTGTGCTCGTAGGGTTGAATCGACGAATGTTGGTGTAGGAATGGTTTTCTTTTGTTTTAATAAAAGGTTGGCACGCTTGAAAATATCGCACGATTCACACACCGGCACTGGCAGGCAGGAATACACCGAATCTAATGAAATGTTAGATAGATTTTTCTTTGGTCATCAAAAGGTGATTTCTTTTTCAAGCAGAGAAATGTTGTGGCCGAAAATATGAGTAACAGGTTTTTTTTCCAGGAAATCTCTATTGTAACAAATATTTCATATAAAATCTTTATAAAAATTTACTGTAAATTTTTGGTCACAACTATAAAAAAAAAACAGAGTTTATAGAGTTGTTTGGCAAGCTATAGTTATCTAGGGAGTTTTGCTTATCATTTAAAAAAAGAAAATGAGTTTGGCCTTTCTTGTTTTTATATCATAATAATATTATACGATGCTTTGTGAGAAATACCTTTTCCATTTTATATTTTATCGGCAATCATTAAAGCACGTTTTTTATACAGCACTGACATCATTTTATTTTTTAATAAAAAACAGTGTAAAATAACACAACCAAGCATGTCCCGTAGAACTGGCTACACAAATCATAATCTTCTCCCAATGAAAAAATACAAAATTGGATCAATTTAATTGATTCAATCCTAAAATTCGTCCCATAGGAATGAATTATAGAGGTTAACTATTTTTTGAAAGATAACTAATTTATTAATTTACACTTTTGATCGGATTATTATAAATGTTATAAGAGTTTTCTGATCCCATATTAAATGGTGAGCTAGAGTAAATATATTGATTAGGCGGTTGATTATGGGTCAAAGATGGTTATATACTATAGTTAGTAACAGGACAAGTTTAAGAATTTTAAGAATAAAATTTTTTAAAGTGGGTGAATTGTGATATCATTTGATTTAATTTCACATTTAATACCTATTTCGGTAAGATTATGTTTACAAGTAAAAATAGACTATAAATTTTAAACTTGATTAACTAATTTTAAAGATATAACTTAGCTAGTTTGTAGAAATTTGTCTAATTAAGGAAAAAATATATATACACGCTCAATACATATTGTGTTAAATATTTTTACTTGTAATATTTATAATATGTTGTACATGGTATTGTACACAAATCTTATACTGTTGTATACGTTAACTTAAGGGTGCTCATCGGGCGAGTCAAGTTAAATTTTAATTAGCCCAAACTTAGTTCATTTGATTTCGAACTTAAGTCGAGCCATGTTCGACTAGCTTAATTTATGTATATTAATGCTATTTTTCGTATAATTTATATTAGAATTTAATTTTTAATTGAAATATCTAAAGTTTAATAAAATTATGCATAAAAAATATTTTAATTATGCATAAATTTATTTAAATTAATATATTATCATGATATTTTATAATTTATTTATAATTATATAAAAAGATAAAATAAAAATGATTAAACATTTTATTCTTTATTAAAAATATTAAATTTCAAATTAAACCGAGTTATGCACTTACAAGGCCGGCACGTTTAATATCAAATGAAGCTTAATGTCAAATATCAAATTTAATTTAGCTTTGAACAACCCTCCAACTTGTCCCGAATGCATTTTAGAGAATGGCGACCCATTAAAGCCTAAACTCATAAAAAGTGGGAAATTGTACAGCCCCCAGGGAGTCGGGAGTCAAGACTTCCTGTTAACTTTGAAGAACGGCCATTCAGAGAAAAAAAGGGTTTTGGAATGCAATTAGAGTCCGACTCTCGCTTAATTCACAGTATTTTACTCAAAGTTGAACCCATCAAGCTGTCGACAAAGGTTGCACATAAAATATTCAAATCAAATCACTTTTTTGTTCCAACTCCGCCACATAAACTTTCCTATTTGAAAAAAAAAACGCATGAGTTTAGTTTTCTCTTCTATTTGAATTTGAATGGGCCAATCAGGCAAACCCGCAAGAGGAAACAAAACTCATCAATTCTTTGTCTGTCTCCAAATTACGAGCCTCAAACAGTAAATCCCCTCGTTGTATACATGATATGTTTCCATATTCTCGCTCTGTTTAACTAAATAAGCAGCATTATCGAGTTATCACTTGGCAAGCTGGGGACAAACAATCCTTCGTACCATCTGAAAACTTGCTACAAATCACACCCCCCAAAAGCTTAACAAGTTAGGAGAATGCTTCCTAGAACACAATTAAAAACACAGCTTTCCGAATGCGTGATTCATAAAGCTGTCTGCCCAAAATCAATAGGATTTGTTGTTTTCTAAGCCCAAAAGATTTGTGGGGCAATACGTTGCAGACATGAAAAGAGCAGTCATCAACTCCATCCTTGCACAAATGGGACCAATTGAACAGGTAAGAGCCGGACGACGTGACGATACAAACAAGTTAGAGGGGTAACAGCGATTGTGATGATTCTATACTTGGGATTCTTGGCCCACGCTACACTCGATCCGAAAACGACAATCTTCAATTGAAAAAGTCAATAAAAACAACCGGCAATCTAACCCACAAACCTTTACAGGCAGCTAGCAAGATCACTTTAACACCGATTGAACTTTGATCCCCAGCACGTCCATTCAAAGAGTTTGAAACATACAGCGGCGCCAGGCTGGTATTTGCATGTATTCAACGTTCGTCTTTTGCAAATACTGTGATCAAGTGAGGAAGTCTACGATATTTGCATACTGTAACCTTGATGGCCTTTGTCTCATTAAGCACGGTGCATGGTTGGGTGGTGCTGGCATTGAAGCAACCACCAGCAAGGGGAGGGAAGGGGAAGTTAGCGAGAAGGGCACGCATGTTCGGCGCACTTTCACAATTAGCATCCAAAAGTCCATTGTCATCCTTTCCGGCGCTATAACTTCTTTCCACAGCAGGACAATAACATAAGTTGTCCATGGAATTTGTATAGTTGTCGGTCAAGGCTTCGACTGGGAGGAAATTTTGGCGGCAATACCTGCCAATAAAACAAATAAATAAATCGACACGTTATTACGATTTTCCGGAAAATTTTGCAATCTTGTTTTCACAACCTTTTCCGTTCTTGTTTTGATTTTACGCGTGTTGGTGATTGTTATTCATTTTATAATTTGTTAGGAGTTAGCTATTATTTTTAATTCGAGTTAATTTTTAATTATGAGTTGCTACCAAACCCTTGACTATAACGTTTCCCCCTCTCTCCTTGATTGTTGCCCTCATGCTACCTCTGGCGCCACTCAGTCGCCGAGCTCCACCAGAGCCTCGCCGAGCTCGTTCCCCAACATCCCGCCCGTTGCCCAACTTTTATGATATGACTCGGCCGTTGAAGAGCACCATGCTCTTGATGCCGACTAGGTCGCCGGCAATGTCGCTCTGCCATCGCCGTGACGCCAACACCGACCTAAGGGTTGATCGAGCAAGCCAGGGCATCCCCGCCTAACCCAAGGTCGACACTGCTGCCCTCATCCTCACCGCAGACATGTCGAGCTCGCCAAGCCGATGTTGACCTACAACCCCAACCACATAGCCGAAAAATCAAATTTGCAAGAATTCACTAGATTTTCATCAATTTCCTCTTGTCATACCCGATCGAACTTTAGACACAGCTAGGTGTCGAATTTGAGTGCCAAAATGTGCAACTAAACCCTAATTATCATTGATCGTTGGCGATGCAAAATATAATTAATTTCAACTTAATTATTTAAAATTAATAATTATTAGTATGACATGGTATGATTTGATTAATTGACATGAATAAATACATTGACTGTGGATAAAATGAGATTTTTCATGATTGAATCATATTGAATAAAGATCAATGATATAATTAAGTAAATTAGGCATGAATTGTTAATTAATTGCAACGTAAATTAGAAAAAATATGATGTAGATTGATGTGAATCCGTTGTTATGAGTGTATTGTCTAGGATGCGTGAATGCATCATTTAGATAGTAGGCATTACCTTTTAAATTTAATTTGGAGCTTATTACTTAGGCGCGTGAATACAATTAGAGCTTATACCATACCATTTTAGGGCTAGTTTTTTGTTTGATATCTTATTCTATTATGATTTTATTTAACAGGTAAGCAGATGGGTGGTGGATTTATTGTATCCCACTCCACATGGATTATTTAGTCGTACAAATTTTCAGATTAATAACTCTCTAGGATGAAATCTATTGAGTTTGTTTTTAAAAAACTTAAATCTAGATTACGATGCACTCTAGCCTACTATATTAAAATCCCTACCGAGACTTATAAATAAATAAATATATATATATATATATATATATAGTTTTCTCAATTTTCTAGTGAAATGTGAGATAAGAGGAAAGTTGATTTGCATGTACCGCAAGGGATGTAGGTGCTAGTCAAAGCGGGCTTTAAATTAGTAAGCAGGTCATTCTATTCATTTCCAAGGGATCCTGACAACTTTATATTTTGAGTTCCTCAAACCCAAAGAAGTGTAGATAATTAATGTACTGAAATGTAGCACGTGTCTAGACTTGTGAATTCAAAAGTAATGAAGGCGCATGCCTGAGAATACTTGGCTTTTGTACTCAGGCCCAAGAGTTATACGGAAGATGTAAAAGACTTAAGGATAATTGACCAAGTGTGTGATAATTTGAAAATGTCGAGGCATAAGCCCACTCAGGATGATACGCTATTCACGCCGACTTTTACGGCTCCTGATTAGTGCCCTTATGAACTATTCTAATGCAAAAGAATATACGATTGATTTGATTTAATGCGAGAGTCATCTCTTATATATCAGTTTGACTATTTAGTTATTTCTGAACTAATAACACCTGTAACTAACATTTCTATATTATATATATATATATAGGTAAGAAGCTAAATAATTAAGCGTTGTCAGGACCACAGAATAACAACAATACAACATGTACACATGAACCCGTCGAAAATGAGTGAAAGTAGGATGTGATGAACTGTTGTGTATGATTGTGGATAAAATGTGATCATATTTTATTGGAGGGATTGTTGTGTGAAATTAATTATATGATGTGCGTGATGGTTAATATGCATAGAATTGAACATTACGAGCTAATAGGGTCAAAACTTGTTCAAAAAAATAAAAATAATTATGATGTGAATTTTATGTGAGAAATGTCATGTTTTGGTGGTGTTTTACGTTTTTAGTGTTGTGTATAATATTATTTGTTGTTGATATTGTAGTCCATGTTACACTTTTAGGGAATTTTATGTTCGTTTAATTTTACAAATTGTTGATGTCAGACTTTAAATGAGTTGTTTTGTTGTGAACATCAACGATTAAATACATTAGCCAACTTTCAAAACAAAATTGAGGAAAATTACTGGCAAACTTTCAAAACATATATTGAACATCAACGATTAAATCATGGATGAATATCAGTGTAAACATCTCATCTATATATTAAATATTTACATTATTATCTTAAAATGTGGAGGGTAAATCCAAATTAATTTGACCAAATTAAGTATATTAAGGAATGATTTAGTCGCTGGTAATATTTTTAAATTGATTTGTGGGTGAGACAAAAATTTTTTACAAATTATATATGTGGTAAGGTCCATTAAATATCACGATAACAATTTTTTAATTTCAAGAACAAAGAGCTACTCTTATTTATGCTTTTATAGACATTGTTCATTGGATCTTAACCGTCAATTATTTACCTATAATAATAATATTCACTTATAATGATATAACTTGCATGAAAGGAAGGGAAGGAGCATGGATCTACGTTCTTCACATAATTGTATGGATGCAATTCATACGAAAGTTTATAGCATATTTTTACTTACTCCAAAAAAATATTCATTTATATGTCTTTCCCTCAAAAATAAAATTATTCTTCTTTAACTATGGTGAGAGAGAAGACTAGCAAGATTATGCACGAACAGCACAAACATTAACACAACCTAAGATAGTTTGTCCCACCTATGACCAACCCTACCACTGCATCCCGGACACCCAAACCAAAGTAATAAAGAAGGGAAGACCTGGAAGCTGAGAGCTGTAGAAAGAGAAGCCAAGAATAACTCAACACACAAGAAAAAAATGGTGCGGTGGGGAGAGAAAAATATATATTATGGTAAAATATGGTATATATATAAAGAGGACAATGAATGCATGCAGCAGGCACGGGGCTCAAGGTGCCGACCCATTTAGACCGGCGATACAGCGGCAGCTAAATTCACGGAGGTGGGAAGGCGAAGGAAGCAATTCGTCAATGCAACGGTGGCGTGGCGACGAAGGAGGAGATGGAGGGTGCCGAATCCGACCAGTAATCGTACGGAGAAATCGGTAGGCCCCTCCCCTCCTTCTTCCTCTTATTCACCTTCCCACCACCAATAATGCGCCCCCGCTTCACCACTTTCACGTCTCTTTGTACTGTTAGTTTATTCTTGGAGGGATACCCGCTTTTAGACGCATATTATATATATATCAAAAAATTTTATTACGGGCAAGAAAATTTTTTAGCCTTAAAATTTAATTTAATATGTTTTTGTAATCGGCCTAAATTTATTATTATTATTTTTTTAAATGCCCTTCTGCCTCTTAGCTGCCCCTTTATCGTGTCGCCGGCCCAATGCAGCCACTGCCCCTTCAGGACGGGTACCCCATTGCGGGGGAGGGGAGGGGGGGGCAAGACTCGCTTCCTCTCCCCTCCCTCCTCCTCGCTCCCCTCGCCACAGACTCTGTTGCCCTGTCGCAGATGCCCCTCCGCCTTGCTCTCCTTCAACCTCATCGTCCTACACCCTGTGACCCAAGATAATAAGGTCGAGGGAGAGGTAGAGGTAGAGGCGTTCAAGGTAAGGCGACGACGTCGGGGTACAAGTTTTTTTTTCTTATCGTAGCCTGATCTAGCTGCCACCAACCAAATATGGCTACCACCAACCAGATCCAGCAGCAACAAGCTAGACCTGGCCGTCCCTCGACCAAATCTGGCTAGGGGAAGGCTAGATCTATCTTGTCGCGGTCGGATTAGGCCGTGGTCGCAATAGGCAAAAAAAGAGGCGGGGGCAGGGGTGGGGCAGGGGCGGGGGCATGGCAGGGGCATGGCAGGTGCGAGGGGCAATGCGGCACGACAAGGGGCAGGTGTCGGGCCGCTTTCTTCTTGGTTTGGTTTGATTACTAATCCTTAGCTGACTTTATCTTTGTTGTTAATATATTTGTTTATTTATTTGATAATTGTTAGGGTTGTTAATTGAGAGAGCCCGTTCGTGAGTATTTAACATTCGACTCGGACTCGACTCAACGTAAAACTTGACATTTAAATATTTGAGTTCGAACTCGAATCTTACGTGTCGAGGTTGAGCAAGGCCGTGTTCGATTCGACTCGACTTGGTTATAACTCAAACTTGACTTATAGCTCGACTGAAACTCGAATCGATAAAATAATATAATAATATAATCTTTATATTATATATATATATATAATATTATAATAAAGAAATGAGATAGTTGAGATGGTAATTATTTATGTTGATAACCCTCGATTTCGAGATTATAAATAAGCTGAGCTCGAACTTGGAAAAATTAAATAATTTAAGTGTATTCGAACTCGAACACATAAAAAATATTCAAGTCGAACTCGAACATATATATTCAAAATTCGTGTAATTTTATGTTAAATTCAAACGAGTTTCGAATTATTCGAGTTAAATTTAAATATAAATTAAGCTCGACTCGCTTATTCGTTTAACACCCCTAATAATTATTAATTACTACGTGTAATAATCAATGGCAAAAGGGGGAGGCATTAAGAGGTTGAGAGGGCGAGCGTGCATATGCAAGCTCATTAGAAGAGAGTGAACGGAAAGTTTCGTGAAAATCTCTTTTCATGGCTTTGATTGTTTTTTTAATAAAGGATTGTGTTTTGATGATCCCGATTCTGGGCTCGGGAGTCTACCTAATAAATGAGGGTTTACCGATGGGGGCGTCCGGTCCACCTTTGATATATACATTATAAATATCATGACAATCATAGTCATGTATGATATATATATATATATATATATATATGGATCATCACTCCCGGGTCTCAATGGAAGGAATTGAGGACCTTCCATGCCAATGTTGGCAAGCTGCAGAGCAACATTTCAACGGGGAAGAAAAGGCCCCTTATTGGCCCGATAGCTGTGCCAAATCTAGTCAATTCATTGGCGCAGGTGCATGGGCCTTTTGTTTCCCATTATTATATACTTTTGCCTCAGGCTTTGTTCCTGTTAATCACCCAAATAAATATTTTTCTTTGTGAGCAGGGACCTATGTTGCAGGAATCGGTCGATGCTGATGCGATTTAAATCGGAATCGGAATCGGCCGATTTAAATCGGAATCGGTTTTTTAATAAAATTACTAAAATACCCTTAGGTATGATTTTTATTAAATTATTTAAGCATGGGTAAAATGGTAATTTGGATTTTAAAAACCTAAAATCAAACCCGCTCCCCCACGCCGCCGCCGCTCGTCCGCCCGCCGCCGCCCGGTTTCCGCCCTCCGCCGTGCTCCCCGACTCCGGGCTCGCCGCCGACCGGGCTACCGACCTCGCCGCCGACCTCGCAACGTCGCCGCCGAAGTGTGGCCGGACCGAATCGGGCTGTGACGCACGAATCGCCGCGACTCGCCGCCGACTCCGGGCCGCCTCGCCGCCGGCTGCGGGCCGCTGACTGTTCGTCCGACCGGGCTGCCGACATCCTCTGACATCGCCGCCGCGAGACTCGCCGCCGACCGGGCCGGCGGCGGCGGCGGCGGCGTGGGTAAAGAGTGGCATTCTCGTAATTAAAAGTTGACTCGAGTCTAACTCGAGTCAAAAATAATAATTAATTCTAAATAATTTAAAAAATCTTAAAAATATTTAAAAATATCAGAAACTATAATACACAGAATAATATCAAAATAACATCAATACCCAATTTTAATATATTTATATTATAAATTGTCAAATTATTATATATGACCGATTAAATTAATTTGGACCGATTCAACTGAACCGATTCTTGGCCGATTCAGACCGATTCCGATTCCGATTCCGATTCCCTGGAAAACCGATTCCGATTCCGATTCCGATTCGTGCAACCCTGGCAGGGACAATTCAGACACCCAAAGAAACATAGTTTGGAACAGAATTCCCACATAAAACAACCACATCTGAGTTTTTTTAATTTTCCCTACTTCTAAGAAAACTGCACTTTTATAATGTATGAATTAAAAAAACAAATTTTAGGAACTCATGCGAATAATTAATTCAAACATTCACGTGTAGCAAGACCAGGTTATATTTATTTCTATGAATACATAGATTATTATTAACTAGCAAGAGCTCATCGTTGATTGTTTATTGTTGGTGGCAAATTTTGTAGTGGAGACACTCCTAGTGGGTGGCTCATACCAAATCAACTTCATTTTTAGGTGTGAGTATATTTTTTAGTGAAGACATTCACAAGGAGTGGTCATGCCAAGTTAACGATTTATTTTTTTGTAAACACTGAGGGGTGGACTCATCAAATTAATTAAAAGATTAATTTTAATTTAATCTCAAATTAATTAAATAATTAAATATTATCTCATTATTTATCTTATCAATTAATTTAAAATAATAATAAAACAATTTATAAATATTAAAATTTCTCCCAAACCACGATAAAACGTAGAATAAGAAGTAGGTGTTTGCAATAGAAGATAGGTCCTAAAAGTTAGATTGTTCTAGTGATGAAGTGGTGATTTTTGTCGATCTATCTAGTCCGGTGAATGGTAAATTTTGATATTATTTATATTTTATAATATATATTCGCATATTTACAACCGGCTTAAACGGGAGCTCGGTGTTGAAGCACTGTGCTAATCTTTTTGGAGTTGGGAAAAGCGAAAACTCCATCTGCCCTCCTTTATGTCCCCCTGCGGGAGAAGGTGAATGAACCTGTGGCAAGACGCAGCTTGTGCGATGCAGATCGAGCGTGGGCGACAGAGAAGAACAAAACAAAGAAAGTTATTAATAAAATAAATAAATTGTTGCTGCCCGACGACGCATGGCCTCTCGTTCACGTGCCCCCTCTTCTCCCACTAGAAACTGATAATCTACCGCCCTTTCATTACGCCCATAGATATTCTCTTTTTATTAAGAACAAGAAAAGTACTACTACATACTCGTCGAGAATTTTGGGGGTGGCTAATCTTCTCGAGGACTTTTGCCGGATCCCAACAAAAAAGAAATCTAGCGATATATAGAGTGGGAGACTGATGATGAGTATTATGTAGGGGGAAGGATGGAAGGAGAGAAGCCAATGTAAGCTTCCTTCTCTGGGCTTCTTATACGCCATTATTGCCGAGAGGAAAGCTGAAAGCGAGCGGTGAGCGGGGTTTGTGTCATACGAACGCTGAGCTGCAACGGCGACAGAGGCGAAAGATGGAAAGTTTTGTCAAGTAAGTTAAACGTAGGGTGGAGTTTGGATTGGGATGTACAGGGCTACTATACAGACTACTTACTCCCTACGTTCAGATTCTGTCGACGACGTTGAGTTTGGGGTGAAGGAGGAGAAGAAGCCTGTATCAAGTCATCAACATCAATCCCGGACCTTCTTTTCTGCTGCCCTACAGCCACAGCAGAGCAGTTCTGCAAAGTAGCAGTGTGAATAGAAGAAGAAAGAGAGCCAGGGCCGGGAAGGGAAGCTACAGGAGAAGATTTCTATGCTAGCGAATTTCAGACTTTGCCCATCCTTTCCACTCTCGTTCCATCGTCTTTGCAGACCATGGGAGTGTGAGAAAGACGAAAGGTGTGATTTTTGAGGAGCAGCTAAATCTCAAATCTTTGCAAACCAAGTTGTGACTACGGCGAATAGGAGGTTGTCGTCCTCCGACTCGGGAGCTTTTGCAGACTGGGTGGCGTCTTCTTCGTTGTCCGCCAACGACCTCTCCCTCGGCTTCAATGCCGGACCCCCCGCCGGAGCCAGCTCCGGCGGTGGCGCCGGCCATATATGGCCGGCTGTTCCCCGCCCTGCACTCAACTACGGCCTCCCTACCGATATGGGGATGGGGATGGGCATGGTAGGCCTCCTCCCCGATCACACCATCATCCCTCTCCTCACCGTGCAGGACGACCACCACGGCGGCGGCGGCCACCGAGGCCTCCCTGCGGCCGCCGCCGCCGCCGCTCCTATCCACTTCTGGCCGCCACACGACTCCACCGCCCTCCAACACCAACAACACCAGCACCACTTCTCGCCGAGCTACCTCAAGAAGCCGGCGCCGATCGACCCTTCTCTCGACCGAATTTTCGCCAACCCCTCCACCACCACCGCGGCCGTCACCGTCGCCGGAATCGGGGCGTCGTTGGGGGCGACCACCTGCCAAGACTGCGGCAACCAAGCGAAGAAGGACTGCAGCCACCGACGGTGCAGGACCTGCTGCAAGAGCCGTGGCTTCGAGTGCTCCACCCACGTCAAGAGCACTTGGGTCCCCGCCGCCCGCCGCCGCGAACGTCAAGTTCATGCCGCCGGCGCCGGCGCTGGCTCCTCCGCCTCCACCTCCACCACGAAGAAGCCCCGCCTCGTCTCCTCGAACACCACCACCTCCCACACTTCCACCTCCAACACCACTCCCCCTCGTAGCTTCGATAGCGGCTCAAGCCACCAAGGTGTAAACTGCAAATTCAATCCAACCATGTTTCTCCTATAGGCCATTTATAATTAAGTTAGAGTGGTCTGATCTTTATTTTTCTTGTATATTTGCATGGTTCTGTTGGGTTGATGACTGATAGATGCGAGCTTTCGAGAGAGCTTGCCTGGGCAAGTGCGGGCGCCGGCGGTGTTCAAGTGCGTGAGAGTGACGGCCATCGACGATGGCGAGGACGAGTACGCTTACCAAGCAGTGGTGAAGATCGGTGGGCATGTGTTCAAAGGGTTTTTATATGATCAAGGTGTTGATAGTGAAAGGGAGGCGATGCCCAACCTCTCTGACCTCCATCTTGGTGGTGCTGCTCGCGCCACAAGAGCCACCGCCGGCGGTTCCTCTTCGTCGCCGGTGATCGACCTGTCGGATGTCTACGCCGCCTCGACGCCGCCGGGACTGCTGCTTGGTGGCGGTGGCGGTGGCGGTGGTGGATCGAGCTTTGGTAATCCAATAAATTGAGACCAAAGTTGATAGGGGACTCTATTCATCACAACCCCTTCCTAATTGGTATTAACTCTATTAATTGTATGTGATTGTCGCCTTTAACGACGTATATCTTATTTTATCTGATTTGATCGCATGATCATTCGCGTTAAATAAGTTTTTTCTATGTATTCATTGCTAGTTTTAGCTGCTAAAAGAAAATTTTGTATTTGAACTTTGATGAGTTGCTTTGCCATTACTTTTCTCTTTCTTTCTCAATTATTTGTTGTCATGTCTTGTCCATCTAGCCACATCATGTTGGAGGTCTCTTTGGTTCTTCGTCATTTAATCTGGTGTAAGGAACAATCCTTTTTCTGTTTCTTAAGTTTTTTTGAAGGGAATGACCGTGTTTGATGTCATTTTTTGCCGCACAAAAATGAGTTTGTTTTGTGTTGTGTGTACAGCTTTCTCCTTTTCTTGTAGATGTTACTGTTGTGAAGGGTGGTTTACTTGGTCATTTCTCTACTGTAGCATCGCCAATGATGTGATGGGAACGTTGATTTGCTTAAGATACTGCTGTCTGCTTTTGCACGGGTTGGATATTTCCCCTCTTTTCTGATCATCTATCTTTCTTGGGAACCCATCTACTTAAGCAAACCTGCATGTTATTAGCTTCTTGAGTATGATATACTTAAGTATAAGTTTCCTCCTATTAACACACATGATTTTCTGTTTTTGTTTTACTTTTCCTTCATTTTTTGGTTTTTTTAATAGCTATCATCATTTAATGCAACCCAGTTCGACTATGTATTTTAGTTTCTTATTCTACGTCCAACCTAGCTTGCTAGCTAGCTAGCCAGCTAATAATTAAGACAGTCCATGTTGTGATGGTTTCCATTTACCTTTACTTGATCAAATTTAATTAATTTAGATCATCAAGGATTATGCACTTCTTTCTCAGTTGCCATCCAGCTGTCTACCCGCACTTGATGCAGTGATTAATTATCTTATTATCCTATGATAAATTTGTGGTAAGCAAGATGCAATAAATATTTGTTTTTAGTTGATTAAATTTATAGTAATTGTATGATCACTTATGCTGTCTTTGGATTGAATGCGTCGCTCTCAAGATCATTTGGCTGCTGATTGGTCAAACCTAACTAATGCCCCTATTTTTTTCTTGCATGTGGCTACTTTACTGTTTAAGTGTTCTTTTCTAACGCAAGTTTCTTATTTAGTCATGCTTTCAATTTTTCTGATTTTTCATGCATTTTAATCATGGGGCATTAATTGTATTCATCCTGCTTATAATTTTCTAGCAGGTTTGAAATGTTTGTTAAAATAAACAGCTTTTTATGCGAGGTAATATAATTGGATCGTGCAATTTGGAAACTAGCCTGCAGCTTTGATTGCTAGGTGAATTACCTGCGGCTTCATAAATTCCTGGTGAAAATGTTATATTTTGTCGCCAAGATTTTTGTTTGGTATGATATAATCTTTTGTATCTCCTGAAGGGTCTGGACTGGGAATAAACTTGTTCTTAATCAATCCTATTTAGGCTCTAGTTGTTTCCATACTCAGAAGTTCTACGCATTTTATTTTATCGGGTTTAAGAACAATCAGTATAATTAGTACTGTTGGCAGTTCGAAATTGCATGCCAGGTCTTACATTGTTTAGAGGCATGCATTGACCTGCATAAAAACTATCTAGTAATCTATTGTTTCAAGGAAATGTCATATTTCTGATTGCAGTGGGATTGAAATACTGATCTTGATATGCATGCAGTTTAGCTCATAAACTTGTGTCTTAGACTCAACTCTATTCATTGGAGTTGAACTTGAGACTTGACTCCAAATTAACTGACTTAAGAGTCATTTATGTTAATTCAATGATGGAGACTAATATTACACTAGTTTATGTTTAACTCATAATGGAACATGTAATAGACAAATACAAGCTTAATATGAATTTTATTATCTACAGTCAATATATATGGACTTTGCTTCAAAATGCAATGGATGAAGTGCGATTACACATGCGGTACTGAAAGTGAGTAGTTTTTATTTTTCCAAGGTTTGCAATATATTCTATTTCATATTTTCTTTTCATTCTAGTTTCCATCATCAAAAGTTTACCAATTAGTTAATTACATGTTACTTTCAGCTGGATATAGTTGTGTAAAAGTATGCTTTTTAAGACACCTCTGATTTCTTTTGAAGGTCTGTGAATTGTCTCAAACTACAACATTTGTTGTGCACGCTCATATATATTTGCATTTAAATCATCTTGTTTCAGTGGCTTTTCTGCAGCTAATCAGATTTGGAGCTGTGTTTTGTTATAAAAATAATTGTGGATTTTTATAAGAACTCATGATAAAATTGTGTAGACATCCTGATATATATACTAATCATTTTAGCATTTATATGTCTAAGCGTATCATCACTTGATTGCACGACCTTGTAATTCATGTTGGGTTTTCTTTAGCCACTCTTTAATTGTGTTTTTTATTCATTAGCAAGTTTGAAATGTTTGCGATTTTTTCCATTAAACGAGAGTTTCAACTAAGTTTCCTATGGTTCCGTTGGCTGTATCCTTGAGGTGCTCTTTTGATTTAAAAAAATTGCTATTAATAACGTTCTTGAATATAGTATTCTTATCTGTTACTGTTGTGCAAGTTTTTTCTTTTTAAATATTTGGACGAGGTGATTAATTAGGTTATTAGCGAACCGCCTTATCATGTCAAGGTAAAATAGTTATATACTCTCAAAATATGACATATATATATTGTAAAAGAGCTGCTTCTGGTCTCGCCGTAGTGAAGATACTGTCTTGATGGAAGAACAATTTAACCAGCCGTGGAAGGTTTGATGAATGAGCAATGAATTTGTAGCAGATTTTTAATGCTCAATCGAAGCAAGGTTGGTGTAAAGTATCTTCGGCTTCTAAATTTTTGTGTCGCTTCATTCTTTGCGGGGCGGCAATTACAGATGTGGTCATATGATATGACATTTGAACCAAAATATTTACCTTCTCATCATGGCACACGCTTCAATTGTGGCACTCAAGAACAAGACATTATGATAGGTTTATTTGGCAATCTTGTGCATTAGTCTTCACGTTAACTCCATTTGATCATCTTACGAAGGGATACTGTAAGAAGTGTTGTCCATGTCGTAAGAATTTGTGTTCTATCATTTATTATGCTATCAATGTGACAAGAATGAATGATAGCTCTTAGTGACATTTTGCGGTCGCTTTGTCGCAATTTGCAAATCACGTCTGGAATCTCTTTCTGCGTGGGGTATGATCACTTTGGGCGAAACTCCATTGTTTACCGCTGCCCTCTTTACGGCGCCTCCTACCTTTGCATGCAGAAAGCAATATGCACTACATTGTGCTCCTTGCCAAGATTGATTCTCTCTGAAACCTGCTTTTTCTACTTAAATTTTCACGGTGATCAAATTAGCTCTTTGAATATATATATATATATATATATATATATATAGAACACTGTCTTGTTCCTTAGCTGTGTGCCTGGCTACTCATCAATTCCATGGGCCAATGCAGACCCGTCAACATTATAATAATTAGTTACCGGATTTAAAAAGAAGTCCGCACGTAATGGCTTGTAATGGCTGGGACCTGGTTTGTAGGACTGTATAATAGAAGCATGCATGATTGCATTCTTTCTTTCCTCCGTTTGTTTCTTTGTTGCACACATTGGCGTGTATGCAACTTTCTGGAAGGTGGGTGCTGTTCGATATTAAGAGGTGATTGATGTCTGAACTCCGAGCTGCTGTCTTAAAACTACTTACAAGTATAGCTTCGAATGTTGGCGTGCCCTGCGGTGCTCGTCCTCCAAATTTCCTTGTAAGCGCATGGTCTGCATTGCTGTTTTTGAAAACGGCGTGTCGTGATGTCGGAATAAATGCGATTCTCTGCGTTCTGGATTTGTCACCATGGCCCATTGATCTTGTTTATAAAGCGGGAAGAAGTTGTCAGTGGCATTATTGGACTGGGATCACAAAGGTGTCTGTGTGAATGCTTTTGCTCCAGGCAGTGTTGGGGTTTAGGCCTGCAACGAATCGAAGGCAGACATTGGCAGCGGAGTGTTTTGTTCTAGGAAGTGCAAGTAGGTCATTATGCTCTCAGATTTTGGTGCCTTAAATAATTTAGCCGATAAACTTCAACTTTTGGAGGCATGCCAAATTTCTGTGGACGCGTGAACCCACAAATCTACTTTCTTGATAAGTTGTGATTTTTGTGGAAGTTTGGAGAGCTGCTCTGCTACTGGTTGGCCTTTTTCTGATGATGAGACGTGTTGCTGAAATTTAGCGAAACCATGGTGGGGCATGTGTATGTAGATAGATGATATAAATGCGACGCTAGGTGACGACGGGCATCCCATCAACTGGCGCTTCTAAAAATTATTCGATGCAATATTTTTTTAGGACACTGGATTATTTCTGTCTTAATAGAAGAGTTGCTTTTTGGCTTCTCAGTCAAACGTGGAGGACAATAATAAAAAACAAACACACAACCAAATACAGATTTAACAAAGTTCGGTTATTCTTATTTCTTTCTATGGAGACATGATTGAAAGTTGCCACCGTAATCAAAGGGATTACCATGAACCAACTTTTGGCATAATGGAAATATAAGAGTTGAAATTATTCCCATCAACAGCTATAATAAAAATTTAATTGTGCGCCACTTTAATTTAAGTAATTCGGCTCGAAGCCAAAATCTGGTCAAACCGACTGGAGCGGCGACCATAACCTTCCTATGATGCCCGCATCTCGGGGAAGCGGAGTTTAAAGAAGTAATGTTTCACAGCAGCGCCGCGGGTGCTAAGTACAGCAACATCATCTTGGTGCCTACTTCCTCCAGTAATTTCATCCAACAGTGATTAGCACATTCGGTAACAAATAGATCTCTACAAACAATAAAAATGTAACTACGAGGACCAGGGATTGGGAACGCCCACCCTGGAGGCATTTAAAAAGACACACAGGAAGTAATGAAGATGCACGTATCTCCATTTTACCCGCTATTCCCTCCTATGTGTGCATGAGCGTGTCTAAAAAGGGTGTTCCTAATACCCGATCGACTAGAAGTGCGGGTAAGTGGTTGGGGTTAAAAAATCAACAAATATTCTTGACACAAACAAGGTATATATAAAAAACGAGAAAATACAAACATAAAATGTGAAGCTAATGAGATTCCATACTTTGCCTGCTTAAGATCTCCAGAAATCGAAGCAAGGGCTACACTTGATTGGAGCAAAGAGGCCGACCATGGCTTTGCTAGTTCAAGCTAAGATTGGGCTTGGACGGCATAGTTTTGGGCTTGAATCTTCCATCTAAATTAACACCTCAAAAACATTCAAATCAGCACTTCGAATACATGCACGAGTTATGGTTTGATTCACTCGTGGTGAATATATTACTAAAAATTACTCATTATAAGTAATAAAACCGATCTGAACCAACATGGTTTGTAAATTAATTAGGGCTCTCAGCCTGTATATTAACGAGCCCAAGCAACTTGGAAGAATTAGATGTTGGCTCCCGGTTCATTAAGAGCAGCTTTCGTAAACATTATAAAATAGAGATGGAGTGTTTTGTTCAACTGTGAGAACATCAAGTAGCCAAGTTGGTGACTAAAGGTTCAGTAGAGCGTATAAAACTGCCCTTTGAGCGCCATAACGCACCCTTGGTATTGGACCAGCATGAACCTGTGAAATCAGAT